>JAQFYC010002976.1:0-22697 GCA_034694165.1 Tomocerus mixtus | reverse complement strand
CACAGGCATACATTTCACGTAAATAATATCAATAAATACAATTATTACACACAGATCAAAAACACCCTTAGCTAATTTAAATATGATGAAAATGTAAGCACATATTATGTACCACATCAGTATCAGATACACATAAAAATATATAAGCATATATATTATATACGGTTATCTATATAAATAAATTTTATGTATTTGTAATTATTTACTATTATTAATTAATTTTTGATGTGGCGGAGGTGAATTGTCGCGGAGGGGAATTGTCGTGGAGGGTAATTGTCGCGAGGGGAATAGTCGCGAGGGGAATTGTCGCGGAGGGGAATTGTCGCGCGAGGGGAATTGTCGCGTCACCTTTATAAATACACAGTATAAAGAGCAAATTACTGATAATTACATTCTTTGTAAACAGTTTAAGCATTAAATTTCTTAAATGAAGCACGTGCCAAGATCAATTGAGATCATTAACTTACTATACTCTTGTCCCGACGGCGGCATTACTGCCCTACTGCACTGTTTGAAAAATACCTACCTAAATAAACAGTGTTTGATTTAATTGAAAATACATTTACGTACAATACAATATTCAAACGTTAACATCCAAATAGCCAATCCCTTTACGCACTTTATTACTTTATCACTATTCTACAGATACATTGAAGTAAATATCTGTATTTGTCGCTGTATGACTATACAAAGTTTGGGACTCGAGTATCTTTCATGTATCTGTATTTGTCAATGCAAATTATTTCGCAATATAGAATTCTAGAGAGAGAATCATCAAATCATTCCTAGAAAATAGGCTAAACGAATTAAATGTTACCAAACAGTGTAACATAAGTAGTTCAGGAGAGTAGTAAATAGTGAATAATAGTAATTTCCTTATTGACCTATGAATCTGTATTACTATTTACAATTTACTGCTTACATATTACAGATATTTTACATTTATCTTTAGTGAAATACATTTATTTTTAATCAAATTATTACTGCAATAATACTGCAATAGGCATGATACGAAATATAATTAGTGAATAAATGTGCCTCTCTTTAGAAGAAATGGTTAAAAGTCAAAGTTCAAAAGGCCAAAGTAATCTTTAATGGGGTACAATTACAGATAGTCATTGCTACACAAGAAAATAAAATCATACTGTCTATTAGGAGAACAAATTATATAAATACAAAGTAGCGGTCTCTTTTTCTTGCTCAATATTACCTTTTGCCTTTTAATAAAATAACAGTGGGTAGTATAGTAAAGGAAGGAATGCATGGTAAGCATGCTGAACAAGCAAACATGATCGTATCTGCCTTTTACTATCAAAGATTTATCATGCTTAGCTCAATTCATGCTAAATAATATTCGCTAGACGCTGCGAATTCAACTGACGAGGTTAATAAAGTTATCTCACTTATATACATACATTTGTTTGTCTTTGCCCCAAGAGAGGCATTTAAGGGTACTATAAAGATATATTGTGTAATGATTAACATCCTAAATACAATGTAAGCATAAGGAAGCTAAAAATGTCTACCTTTATAGTCTACTTACCTAATTATTTACATACTTATGAATCGCGCCAATACAAAAGTCAGACTCTTTGCTATACGTAAAAATCTTATGCCAGTTTTAGAAGTGGCAAGAAGAGTAGTTTCATTTAAGTAGGTGTATAGTCGAGTGTAAAGTCAATGTAGTGTATGTATAGTACCTATATGTAGTACACGTTTGTTACCTACTTGCTACAATAGTAGTAATAAGTAAAAACATGTAGATAACATTTTACGTAAGGTAAATATTTACTCTTTTGTGGTTGGACCCTCTTTGTAGGTCTCTTTATGACTGCAAAAGTCAACTACGCATTTACACAATGATTAAAGGCAATTCCTCAAATCAAAATAAAATATGTAGAAAGTGTACTTATATAAACAATACAATGCGCAATGTAGGATATTAATTTAATCTACCAGTAAATAAAATGGTATAGCATAGCACTGAAAAGTGTTCAAGAAAGACACTAAACGATAGCTGAACGAAATTGTCATTTAATGTCATCTCTTGATTTCAAAGTAAGTAGATCATAGAATAATAAGGGTAATGTAATAAGTATGTAGGTAGACTGTGCAGTGTAGCACATACATTTCCTTATCTACGAATGACTCAAAACCTTACAATCAGGCTCTCCGGTCCCAAACAACTAGATTGTGTATGTGATATTACATAAATAAAAAGATCAGTTTTTAAATTATTTGCCTTTATACTTCTATTAAACTTTTCCATCAGAGTCAATGTTTGTATCACAGTAGGTAACTAATACTAATAATCTAATTCCTTTTTGGGAGTTTCTTTATGTCAATCGATAGCTAATGCGGCAAAACATTTTAAAGCTCATAGGTAACAATATAACATAACCATAGAATCATAGTGCACGTGCACGCACAATACCGCATTACTATACTGTACGCCCACCTTAATAAGATTAGAGCGAAATGCGTTTCGCTTGTTGACAATCCCAGAACAATAATATTATTTGAATTATGATACCACAGCTACTTTTAAGGTTGTCTTGATTTCGGACAAAATCATATCAATAGAAATTCTATAGTCTTTTGTGGTATTGCATTTTGCCTTGGATAGGGAATGGGCAAGTAAAGATATAATAGACTGCGAAGAGAATTTCCACTTTAAATAAACCATTGCAAAGCGAATGTAGCTAATGTATCGATCGTAGATCAAACTGTAAAATCACTTATTTGCTTCGCTAGCAGGCCCTGGCCAAAAGTTTGAACATAAACTTTAAGCTGTTCAAGACTTTTCTCCCATGAAGAGGAACTAGTTTAAAAAGTATTTAAGTTTCATTGTCCCACGTGACAAAAAGGGAAGCTACAAAATAAGCGTTATTTAGATTAGACTCGGTCTATTTTGTCATGTCTTCTAGTACATTATTTTGACAATTGGCCTTGATAAAGACCTTGAAAAAGATATTCCTAGACTCCATTTGAAAAGGCATGCTACTTTGGCCCTCTGAAGACAAACAATAGTCCTCAAACATGTTATCGCCCGAACAGACAGATAGATATGCATATAGTTCCTATAAAGTAGCGTCAGCAACTTAATATAACGCTACATAAGCTACTGTTGAACTGAGCCACCTTTATATAAGGAGAATATTTTATTTTGTGACGATAGCAAGTCTTGTTACATAATATACTGTTTACAGATATCCATAACACCCTTACTACGAGCCTATTATTTTACACAATACAAATATTTGTAATGCTACTACCTTACATAATACATAACACATCCCTGAAAAGAAAATACAATCTTAGATCGTACTTGCTCCAAATACGCATAAACGAGGTGAGACTTTTGGTAAGAGGACATCTTCGCTTAGAGTAAATACCTAAGGCAGGCCTGCAATTGATACATCAGCATTTCTATAATTCTGAACCGTAGTAATCCTAAAATCGTATTATCTAGTATTTCCATTTTCATTTCTATCTGTTATAAAACAAAATATCGGATATACTTAAGTACCTACTTCTAGGTAATAAGCTCCTTACATAATAGAAAGTCTATGGATGGGTGCTTTGAGTCCCCAATTTTTAGCCTGCAGTATTTATTTGCACAAAATAGAAATAAAATGTCAATATAGTAATAGTAAACAAAGCTTATATAAAAAGATCTTGACAATATATTAGAGTGTGCAGGGAGAGTACTTATACAAGCCTACAAGGGGTGACCGACCTTTTCAGCAAGACACCTTTCAGAAAGTAGAGCTTTTAGCAAATGTTACATTTTAGCCAGGCTTTCAGTAGGTATATAGGGACGGATTAAAAGATAAATACCCTCACTATGATCTTAACCTTTCTTTTCTTTCTATTTGAACATTCTCCGTTGAATTACGAGCATTTAGCATGCATAGATATCTAAGCATACAAGTTGCTTCATGCTTGCAAGGCACTACATACGGCAGTAAAGTCTATCTTGCTTAAAAGTTCGTTTGCTGATAAGTCATCTTAGCTGAAAATCCATGGAATAACCTATAGAAACGTTTTGTATTACCTGGAGTTCAATAGTGCAAACATAATTTTAAGTACTACTATTTGGCCAGCAAATGCTGTTCTGTGTGCGCACAGAATCACGTGTACACTGCAGTGTCGTTTTTATCTGCATGTAGAGTGAAATTCCTAGACAAATAAATAAAGAAGGTCACGTACTCACGTCATGTTCTTCTTAAAGATCAGTTGCTAGAAAATTGAATTCGGTTATACTATTTACTAACATTTAGAAGGCAAATATTTTTGTGCTACTATACTTTATCTATCTACTACTATAGGGATGCAAGATGCAATATTTTAATGTATGTGCATCTAAAACCTTAAAGGCATGCCTACAACTATTATTGAGTAAGAACGTCTGTATATTATACCGATGTTATGTTTACTACAGTATTATGTACTCCTGTATACTGTACTATAAATGCAAATGGAAACATAGTGTACTAGAGGTATACCTTAAGGAAATACTTAAATACTCACTTCGACTTATTGCTTCAAACTTTGATCCGGCCAACAATAAAATAGTTTTAGACTTACATAATGCAATTTTCCCAGTACTAGTACTTCTGAAGGATTACATAGGCGGATTAGTTAGGATACTATTTTCACAATAAGTCTGCCCACGATATTAGATACCAATTATACACATAAGTTACGCACATTTGGAGAATTATATGATGTGTTTCATTATACCATACCTCATAAATTAGTATATTTATATATCTGGTTAACATACGAAAATCTTTTTTAAAGGGAGGAGCGAAAACACACTTTCTGGGTTAAATTTTCGACTCGTTCATCAATTCATTAGACAATAAACAAGTTGTTTGCGAAACATTGCATAATGCAGCCTACACGAAGTGTATTGTATGATGAAAGTCTTTAAACTTCGAACTTCACAGCTGGATGGTTTTAAAGAAAGTTTCATCCACTGCGCTGTGCTTCTTCTTAACACACATACTTAATACCAATTCTTAACAATGACATTATGCAGTAGACTAGAGTGACTAGACATGTGCTAATTAAGATTCTATTATGCTTTACGATTCAATTCATCCAGTAAGATGCATTTTGTTTATTATTAGCAAATAAATGTCAATTAAGACTTAAGGTGGAATATACAGGGATTCTTCTTTTACATGAATAATACAAGCTTCATGGGGCTCCTTTAATAAATAAGTAGTAAACTAATACTTAGCTTTGACTTTTGTGAAAGAGAATTTGTTGAAAACTTTCATGCGACTTAACTTCAAGGTTACTACGACGTATTTGACCTATTATCAATTGTAATTGCTTGTAGTTACTACGAAGTTACGAATCACATACGAAAGAATCCTCAGAAGTTTGCCCCTAGCTGGTGAATAGTGAAACCTCTAGATTTTCGTGATAAGTAAAACTTTTCAGTTATCAAGTATGTAGATTATGATTAATACCAGCTACCAGCGTATGTACTAACTAGGTATATTGTAAGTGTATGCTGTCATATAATTTGAAATTAAATAAGTAAAGGTGATGTGATGAGCAGAAGGCTTTTTTCCTCTGTGTGACAGTCAAAGTTTTAATTTCAATGCTGATAACATTCTTTTCTACTTGATCGAGACAAGCAAGCTTTTTTATTTAATCAAAATTAAATGTTAGGAATGAACTGTTTACACTTACTTTTTTGTAAATAATGTGCGTACAACCATTATGGATTTGTGTACTTGTTTGTAGGTACATGCTTACATTCATTTCACTACACACAGTTCAAAAGATAAGTTAGACACGTGCTCCAAAGAGATTTCGTGAGAACTATCTGCTATTATTGCTAGGATTGTATTTTGTTTACTTATAGTGAGTGAAGTGGGTTACTTTGCTCTTTACTGAATGTTTCTCTGTTCCATTCCCTATTCACCAGATCAGATCAGGCCAGCCAAGCCACTCACTTTTGCCACAAATGTTAGTTAAGTACTTAGGTACTCCTTACTTTATATTCATTTACATAAAAACTACGTGTTTAGTTGTGTACTCATCATAAGCAGTAAGTACTTAAAGTAATCTTACATTAGGTATGCAAATTCACAGCTACTATAATATTTATTATTTATTTACTATACCATTACACAAAGTCTTCTTTTTGCACATAAAAGTCTACCTACTTGGTTTGTTGGCTAATATGTTATAGTATCAGCTCCTCTTTATGTAGCAGTTCAAAGAGTTCACCAATGCAGCACATAATATACAGTCTATCTGTAAATGCAGTGTATTATTTATGTATGCAAATTCGCAAGAACTAAACAAATGGAAACGGGAAGTTGTACTACCATCAACGTATACATCAATCTATCTATCTCATGTATTATAAAGTGTTTATAATATGTAAGCTACAACAACTAAAGTAGATTAGAGCTAGTATATGTTTGTATTTATGATAATGCTACACTTTAATAACAACCAAGCCAAAGTTATGTATCTTTTCCAACTTTGTATCACATCATCAGCATCGTATCGTAGCAAACACAAGGTACTTACTATTAAATTACTTATTAACTTCTTTAAATTGTGTTAAGTAGGGAATAATAATAATAAAATGTGCATTTGTAGTACTATACTAGTAAGTCATATAGATATATGCATGTACTTATATTGTATGTATGTAGTATACTGCAAATTCGATTTCATTCACTATATTACAACTTATACTGAAACTGTTTGATATAAAAAGAATTAGCACGTTTTAAAACAGAAGGGAGCTTGATGGTGGTATATGAAATATGTAGTTTTTATACTGTATATGTTCTACATACGAGACGAGAGTAGAAGGATGATAATTAAATTCCCAGGAAAAAGTGACAAATTACGTGACATAGTTAGCTATGTCTCAGTTTTGATCCTATCTTCACCTTAATGCTATTAACGATGAGAAAATTTCATAATTAATACCATCACAGTTTTGAAATAAACTACACAGGTACAATATATCTCCCGTAAACAAAAGGGATTTAAATCTTATGTAGAAGTGGAATTTCTTGGGCTGGTGCTAATGGTGAGATATTCTGAAGATAGATGCATCAGTTGGATTTAGTTTGGATTTGGATCGTTCTTTCTTCGTTGTTGTTGCACACTGAAAGCTATCGTCACAAGAAAAAATAAATCCCTTGTAAGTAAAGTATGTAATTTTATGAAAAAGAAGGTAATTCCTTAGTTTACTGTTTACTTACAATTTTTGTTATATGTAGTAAATACATACATCTGTATTAACCCTCGTGTATGTATGCTTTCCTCTGTACCTATTTATCTATAACTTATTTACAATTATGTAGCAAATGTACTACATAGTGGCATTACAAGCACAATAGTAAGGACAATGCTTGTATAAATCACAGTTATTGTTCATATTAAGGTTGCTTTTGATTTAGATGGATTTGGAGATATGAATAAACAAAACAGTAGATAATAAAGAATGATAAACGACTTGTTATATTATGGTAATTACTAATGCAATCCCATACCTTTACTTAAGAGATAACACAATTAAGGCATGCTTCGCTTGAGTAGTCATTGTTACTTATGTTTATAGCAGAATCACTTGTTGTAGGCGTAGTGTTATGTATTATGTAGGTCTCTTCATAAAAGTGATCTTTACGGGTTACAAAGGTACTTATGGTAGTATAGCTAGCTGTGTAGTTTATTGGCTAATGCATGTGTGTACGTAGTAATTAATTAGTGATTACAAAGGTGTTAAGTAGTGCTCTATTACCCAATATGTAGCAATAGGCGGAAGCTCTGACTGATTAAATAACTTTATTTTCAATTTACATAACTATTAATTAAATTGTCTACAGAAATTTAATTAAAAACCAAACTTCTATTTACTTTGCTGATCGAAGAAGGATTTTTGGAAAAAGATGAATTTTGAGTACCCACTCAAATTTACAAGTAGCTTACTAATCATATTTGAATATTTTATGGTAACACAATGACTGAATAAAATATCCAGAACCCATTGTCTGACTTTGTGATCTGTGTACCCCAAATGCAATGAAAAAAGAAGGCGAAGGACTTTTTCGTATCACCGTTATTCGCATCAATTTCATTTCTTACTTTCCAATTATTTGATGCATCAATCACTTAAACAATGAAACTTACCTATAGAAAAGCTTCTCTGCTGTAAAGTTGCATTAAGTAAATTGAGTTAACGGAATAGTATTTGAAGAAAATAGTCGAGTATTCATTCTTTTTGTGTACATAATGCATAATATTCAGAATATTCGATGGTTAACATTTCTGATATCTCCCAATTTTGCTATTTTGTTACTTATCTGTATGTAAGAGCACTTGAGATTGAGTTGTTGATTTAAAATTCTGGATGTTTGTACACATCTGTGTCAAAATGTAAATAAATAATATTCTGGTACATTTTTTGTAACTTACCTTTACCTACCTGTCTAAATATGGGGCGAATGTTACACCAATCTAAAAAAGAATCCAATCAGTGAACCATTGCAAATGTATTCCTTATGGTAAATTGCATAAGAGAAACGGAGAATGAATGGGAATTCATAATCAAAAAGCATCCATCATAAAGACTAAAGAAATGTGCGGTAAATGCTGCCACAATCTTACACTTACGAGTGCAACAAAAAGCAGTTGCAGTTGCATATCAATGAAATAGTAAGTCAAATATGTAGGTATTTGAGTTTAAGGTCTACTACGGTTGGTGAGCATGATTTTTGCATAAAAATGATATTACATAATTTTACCATCTTTAAATTATATTGCATAAAACAAAGTATATATTATTCTATACTCGCAGAAAGTAAACCTAAAACATTGAGCTACATTTTGCAAATATCTTTTTATCGACATTCGTCTGGATTATACCGCAAGTATTGGAAATTATCTAGGGTAGCCATAGATTTGTCATCTTCTATAGATTTACTTTTGAATTGACTGTAATACTCCTAACTGACTTTTTGCTGATGTTTGCAAAATATTTTAAATTAATAGCACTGTCCTTTAAACTACAGTATGTATCGGATTTTTATTCACTACCATGGATGGATAAACAATTAGCATGTTACTATTATTTTTACTGCCATGTATGTTATGTAAGCTATGTACCAGTGAAACCAGTATATTAGGAATAAATTGCTTAAGTAATGGATCATGTTCCTAATAATAGTATATATGTTGTAGTCACAGTAGATACCTCTTGGCAGTATCTATACTGTCTAGTCAATTTATATATCAAAATTTTCAAATACATGCAATGTTTAGGGAAACTCAAAATGAAAAAAATTAAACCGTTTTCCGATCAGTTTTGATACGCAGAATCCGATATCAAAATTGCCTAGGCAGTATCGATATTGCCTGAATATCTACTTCCGCTACAACATATATAATAGAAGGGAATGTATAATAAATTAGTGTGTGCAATACATGTACAGATACAAGTAGGGGAACGTTTGTAGCAATTGCAATAATTATACTACATACTGCAGACTGTGGAGCTAAGTAAGTAATCCAACTGATTAGACTCACTTAAAACTTCATTCGTATCTAAAGAGGAGCATGTAATTTTAATGGATAAATCCTATATTTGTCAGGAACACGGAGACAGGGAACAACATCAAAGAAATAGTTTCAGCTTAGCGCCTTGTTCTCTTTAGCTGTATCCATAAATATCTGCAATAACCAGAACTAGACAGTACGTGTACTGCACTGTACTGAGTAAGGACAGCAGAGTAAATAAACTTATGTAATACATCTACAAACAAGTGTATCGCAAATAATTTTTATTTAGGAAAAGTAATGACACACTACTATATTATCCATACTTTGCATACTTTAGATTTGCCACATTCCTGGGCACTAATCGAAGTATAAATATACTAGTACAGTTTAAACTGCTTACCTATTTAATTATGGCTTAATTAATGGCTACTGACTGCTTATCAAAGGCTTTTAGAAAATCCTTAGTACAGAAATCTAAAAACTATCGTGCATCGTACATTTCGCAAGATAAAATTCTGATTGCTTGTATGTAATACAAGATAACACTTTCTTGTAACTTTTCTTTCTGTCTTTATTTCAAAGTAGGGTGGATCCTTGTTGTAATAAATATGAATGCAGGGAACAAATATACATTCAGTCAGGTTTATAACCAAATTATGATATTCTTAATGAAAGTGACGACGGAATTCCGAAGTCACGAAGTTCATCTGCAAAAAAAGATAACACGCATTGACACAAATGCTCATAAATATTTAGGGCCATTGTAGTGTTAAGAACAAGGGAAAGTGTTAGATATTCAATTACTAATATGGTAATAGAGTGATGTAAACTTGGCATTTGCTTCAAGTTTTGAAGTGATTGTGGAAATGTAAAAACAAATGTATGTGGAGGTTTTCGCCAAAAAATAACATTCAATGGCAAGGGAAATCCTTAGGGTTCAGTTAAGATTTACTCTTATGAGCTGAAGACAAGATTGTTTCTACAATCTCCAAAGTTAACGCCTAAAGCAGTTTATTCTCTAACTTATTTAGCTTAGCAGCTTACATTTAGCTTTTTAGCTAACAGACATTCCAAATGCACACATAACTTTTTTCCTGAGTTTATAAAATGCTGTTAGTGTGCCATGATATCATATCTCTATATACGAAAGCAAGTATTAAATTACTCTAAACTGAAAGTTAGTGTACTTTGTTTACTCTTAAAAGAGGTATTTGTGGTATGGTTCTTAGGTATATATCTTAACTCCGTATGTTGTAAGCCCACATTTCCATATTAGATTATATTATGAGCGTTACAAACTACCATAATTCGTATCTTTATTCGTGAGAGTCAAAAAGGTTCAAAACATTTCTTCTTTAATTTTATTCATTAGCTTAGCGTAGGTACCCATCCTTTTTTCGTCCTGTGTCGTTTCTGCTATTGTAATATTGCATTGCATGGAAATTATATACGCTGCAATTCAAGTTTACTATGTTCATAGTTTGAAACCGACAAAAAGATAGATTATCATAAATTCTACTTCTCCTACAGCTTGGATCCAAAAGTGAAACTTTTCGTCAGGAAATATGGCAATCATTATTTCATTACAACCACTAAAATAATTCACAACAGAAATACAAACAAATATCAAACTTAACTAGATACATTTTGTAGTTGTTGCGTGTTATAATATAAAATGTATAGCATAAACTACTATGCACACAGAATTATACTTAATGTACCATACACATACGCCTTAGGTATGGTTAGTACGGTATAAGGTGTCCCTCAGTGTCTAGGACACTAGACACTATTATTTTCTTCTACGTAACTTTAACGAATTAAGCTATACTTCACTTAATGCAAATGCGATAGAATATTTTCAATAAATTCCATTTTCAGTTTGCAATGCAATTGCAATGGTTAATAGTTTGGATGACAGTCTACTGCTACTCCATATAGGTTCAAACTATGTAGTAGGGAGATAGGATCCATATAAATACGTATAGTTGTCATTTTTGTTACTCCGATAATGGCATAATGAATTGCGCATTTCTAGTAACTCTGAAATCTGAATTGAATCGTATTTATGCTTTAGATAACGATCTCTTCTTTCCGTTTGAAGCCTTTCAGACGCAAAAGTGTCAGCAATCTGCCTAAGCTCCCATTTAGCACGCAGTGGCAGCAATCTTTATACAGCATTGCAAATTATTTGTATATTACAGAAAAGTATAACTGTTGTAATATACAATAAATGCAATCACAGCGTGCAAATCGTAATATCTGCCTCTTATACTTGATTTATTTCACATATTACACGGTAGGCTGAAATGATTCTGCTATTATCCAAAGTGAGTACTAATTTTTCAATGAAAACTTATTGAACTTTGTTTTACAACTAATCTTACTTATTAATTGCTACATTGAAGCGTAAGTCTTATTTTAGGTGAGGAAATGTCAATTCAAACGTCGAATTTCCAGCAGGATTCACTTAACCCGACCCTGTAAACCGGTTTACAAGAGTCATGTAGAATATGTAATACCTATGCCATGTTTTGTCGCAATCGTATACAATGTATCATATAAACTTCCGAAAAAATTCTGGAATCATACCAATGCGCAATGTAACTACATAGTACATAAAATGAATAAATTGATGAATCCAAAATGTCAAAATATAATGAAACCAAGCATATCATGCATGACATGATTATTATACCTAGCAATCACGCGTCATCACTGAAAGAATATATTTATAATAATATGTAGCAATTCATAATCATAGTATACTTAAGTTATAGACTCTAAATTGTGTCTGTATTGATTAAAGTTTCACAACAAAAATGTCAATTCAGTGAACAGGAAATTGTTTCCGTGTATCCACGATCCATACAAAATAGAATGCATACATAATGGATGAAATGCAGCATCACACGATACCAATTAGTAAATAATGCTGACTACTAAATCGTTGAAACTAAATAAATAATAAATTCGGAAATAGTCTTTGTGACCATTTTATACGATACACTCGTAAATAAGCATCCTATTAGATTGTCCCTCTTCTAAAAAATTCGAAAAAATGGTTCACGGGAAGACTTTCGTCAGTTTGATAACCACATTAGCTCTTGTCTTGTTTTTGAACGGAGCAATGCAGCTTATCGATGGAATGGACATGAGTAAAATTAAAATTGCTTGCAGGGGACAGCCTATTGCACCAGATCCAACGATAAAAGGAGTAGTTGACACTTGTATGGCGGACCTTAAGGTAACCAGGCTGAAGACGAACCAAAGTACTAGTGGCATGGACTTCATGCTATGTGCCGCCGGTTGTGTGCTAAAGAAACAAGATCTTGTGGGTACCACGTCTTTTTAATCAACTATTTATAACTTAATTAAAATAAATATAGTATAAAACGAATTTCATTTGTTTAAATACCTACATATTACAATATGCATGTAAAATGTAATTTCTAACTAATGCTAACAATTGCACTTATTTTGTGTTCAGATAACCGATAAAGGCTTTGCCAACATGAAAAATCTGGAAAAATTCTACGGCTTGTTGACCAAACTTCCGAAAGCAGCCCAAGAACCTATAAAAACTCAAATTAACACATGCTTTGCGAAATTTACAAGTAAGAGACTACCTACTTTACATTCGTAACAACATACATACTAGTTTTTGCATTACATAAATAATTTACATAGTTTAAAATAATTTAACATTTTTACATAATTTACATTATGTTTAAATGTTTGTAGATGAAACACTTTTGGACCCAGAAACTCCAGATAACTGTTGGGGTCTGGTTTCCCTTGGATTGTGTGCTAAAGGAGGAATAGAAGAAGCTTGTGCAGGTGGGGATGTTGAAACCACTACAGAAGAAGCCTCTGAAGAGTCCAAAGAGGAGAAATCTTGAATGTGCACTAATTATATTACCAATAAACTATAACTAAATAAATTACATAATATTCTTTCCCAATGCGTTATACCGTACAAGGAATCTGATTCCGTGTAAGCAGAAAAGGAAATAAAATAAAGTTACAAAAAAAACTGAAGCAATTTAAATTGAGTTTGGAGTGTACTTCTCCTGAAGAGTGTGTTCTAGATGTATGAGAAATTGAATCTTATAATTTGTACCTACACAAACATAAGCTGTCTCATTAAGTCGCTTTTATTGTTTTCATTTGTGTAAAATACAAGCATATAACAATAACCTGAATTCTTAGAGACAAAATAATGATACAGATGCGGTTTATCTCTATATCATTCTGATATTGATTGAGATGACTCAATCAGGCTGATAATAGTATATCTGACTCCTATGGCATCATTAAGTAAGTTGCAATACACTTCTGTACATATCTTTGACAGGGTAGATACTAGAATCTCAATAGTGCACACGTGGCAACTATAGGAGACTATAATTAAAACTATTGATGATGAATCTAAAAATGACTCCAATGAAATCTTGACATATTCTACACCTGACGCACAGTGACTCATGTTTCAAGTGAGAAGGAGTGTCTACCATATAGAAGTTTACAAAATTGCATAACCTGGCCAATTAATTAGAGTATAAAGAACCAATACCTACTTTAGCGTAGAAATATTCGCAAATTTTGTATTCTATTAACTAACAAAGGATGATATATAACTCTAGGTCTAGGTAGGTACAGTAAAATAAGTTGCAATTGTAATTAACACTTATCATTAGTATAATGATTACGTGTACGAAGTTAGCCCCTGCATACTGCACTGTTATTGTTACATGATTGCATAACTACATGCTGTAAAAGCACACATCTTGCAGTTACAGTATACTTGAAACTTACTAACATCTCTACAATGGGTTTTAAATTATCAGCTCAAGACGTGATTGACAGTTTCTATTGATTCTCGATTCACGAATGTCCAAGTCAATCACAATGTCATGATGTGCTCTTCAATCAAACAATGAAAAATAATATGCAACTGTGCTGAGTACGTAAACTGAGCTTATGCATTTCTCTCAATACTCAATTTAATGTACAATGCTGAGCGTGACATAATTCTATGGCGAAATTGCTTGCTGTATACTACAGGATTATTAATTTTCATTTAAAGAAGATGAAAATAAGTATAATACAATTATCAGATGTAACATGAACATAGAACATGCAATATAGAACCAAGGATGACACTTGTACTACCTAAATAATACTCACATTCTATTTAGCAACATATATTTTGTACTATTAGGTACGTAAATAGGAGTTTAATATTATATTTTCGTTGCAGCGCTTGTCTACTGATAAATAAAACCGTGTGGCACTTACTGATCTACGTAGGTAGGTAGTATAGGTACGTAAGTCTGCATGCCTAGACAAGGTGCCTCGATACTTAGCTTAGGTATAAAGTCTGTTCATGTGTACATGTATGTATAGAAGTATCACTAATGAACTGATATGACGTCTAAAACAATTAGGACATTCCTCCGTTCTTGTAGATAAGTAAAACATTTTTATATTTCATTTATATACACTTAGCTTAGCACATTCCATGAAATTGATTCATTTTAAGTACTGATTCACAGCTAAAAACTTTAATTTTTGTGATAAGGATGATACATATATCTTATGACATGTTAAGTATATGAGAAAATCAATAAAGGATGTTTTAGGGATGACATTATGTGACTACTTATATCATTGTATACTTTATGTATACCTCTGGTCTCTGGCAATTTGATATATTTATCAGTTCTGTAATAGCTTTTATGAAATATTGCTAAGTAATACTTCCAGGTATCTGGAGAGCTGTTGAGGAGTGACAGTCTGATGGGGCTCAACAGTCTCTAGAAAGAACATTTTAACCGTATTCTACAAATACTGTGAAACATTATTCCGAAAGTTATCTCATGGCTTACAAAATAAAGTTATATAATATGAAGTAATGAATTTATATAACAGGTATGGATTTCGGGTAGGCATTCTATCAATAACTACGCTTATATAAGATGAACATTTTTTCTAAAAACGACATCAATTTGCAACCAGATCCGTTGGGAAATCAACAATAATATCATTCTACCCTGAAGCTAGCACTTACACTTTAAGTCAAAGTACCTACTTATATTAGAGCTTCCTCTGAGCTACGGCCCTGAGGTTGGCTCCAATTAAATTATTCGAAGAGTCACAATTTTGTAAATTAATGTTGTAAATTAAGTAATTGATTAATAATATCTACCTAATGGATTTTAGATAATAATAGCGTGATATCCATGTAAGCATAGGAAAATTTAAAAAATTCAAATCTACACATGTAAACCTTGTTACATGTATAATGTTCATAATTATTGCGATGCCTAATTGCGATTATCTTATACACAAGCATTCGATTGCAGATAAGAACCGGAGTGTTCCTGTTACTCATCAAAAATTATTGCCAATGACAATATTAATTGTATGGGGCAGATAAAAAAGTTTGCCATTCCAGTGACAAGTATCTTTGATCGATATCATACTAGTTTACAAATACACACATATTATAGTATGTATGCATATAACCGAAGTACAGATATAAAGCGTTCTCTTGTATAAATCGGGACAGGGTAACTTTTTGTAATATCTAAATATCTAACCAAGCTATCTTTTAACTAACTCGTAACTGTAACGCAATATGCAATAATGCAATGGGACTCTTATTCATTTCGTGCTCATACATTACATACAGAATACACAATTGGCAATTGCTCAGGCAGTTTAAATTACACTTACATTTAACCATACATCTGGTTTTAGCATGTTATAGCAGTTGCAACTCTTCAATTACTTATGTAGACATTATTTTGTAGTGCACTAACTTATATTTAATTAAAATTGTATTGTATTTGTAGTTCAATAGTTCAAAGATTGATATTTTCAAGTAATTGAATAGATACTTAATGCCTATGTAGTCTGGGAAGTTACTATTAAAATTAAATTGTTTCTCTAAACGCAAGTAATTCTTTACTTACGTATAGATACTAACTTACCTAGCTTTACATATTCAGTATGTCCTTTGATGGGTGTTTATTTATTTAACTAAACTATCAATGTAATCTCCATGTACCTGACCTATTTAGTTCGAAACCCAATAAATGCATTAAAGTTTTCCATTTGACGGCCAAAATCTTTATATTCGTTTTGCTTCGTTTGAAGTATTAACTTTCAGTTTTAAGCATAACACTCATATTCGTAAGATTAAATGGTAAATACGTACATACTGCTAGAGCAGAATGGTTTTTTACTACATGTATACTATATTGTGAGATTTGAAACATCGGGTAAAGATTCGTAATATGCTATGTATTCTGAAAACACAATATCTTAAACTCGAAAAGCTGTACCCGCTTTGGAAACTGGAAGGACTGATGCATAAGTTTCCGATACAGTTTTCAACTCTATACAGTAGATATAGTAGTACATTATATGAATTATCCTATTCATTAGAATCTAGCTAAGTTGTCTTATAACTAACGGTTTACTTAAAGTGTTACAGAATTGATGTATGTATCAAAACTTAGGGATTTACGTTGTGTGCATTCAATAATTAGCCACATAATTCTGTACACTAATTGGTACTAAGACCTTAAGAAGCGTAAGCTACCCACCCGATAGAAATAAATATACCCAATGTTTGAGGCCACCACAGGTAGGTATTCATCATTTAATTAACTTTTGCAATATTGATTATTAGTGGTAATATAATGCCAACATTATTGTCACTTGATGCGAGATTAAATAGATTACCTATAAGTATACGAATTAATGAATATTATCGTGCTGTCATGTCATTTTAACATAACTTAGTTGAATTAAATTTTGTTAGCATGAATTATAGGACTAGTGCCAATTAGCAATTTGTTTATCAAAAGATATGTAAGTATATTGAACAAATAGAGCTTATAACTAAGTGCTATGTTGAGATTGTCATAAATATGCTGAAGATATATTTTGTACAACACAAAATCATTATATGAGTTATCAATCATATAATATAATCTTTGATGATTGCAAATTGCAAGTTCATAATCGCAATCTCAAAATGGAGCACATGGACTAGGAATGGCAATTGAGATTCTACCATGTATTATGTACTTACTACAGAGATATACTTAGGAACGATTAATAGGTGGGAAATCTCCAACCTGCTGTCCTGGCTTAGAGAAACATAAGTACCTACTCATACTATAGACAGAACAGAACGTAATACATCGTCCTCTTATCATTTCATGACAATTTAATAGATAATGGATTCGTTTAATAGCCAGTGGAAGTATACTGCCCGGAGACACTTGTGCCCAGATTTGTCCTTAGTTCTATCTCTCTCAGAAAATCGGAATTTTACACTTAAAGGTACGTTATTACACTTCATGCTACTTTACTATTTGTATATGATAAATAACATAGAGGGTATTTGTATTAGTACTGTCACAGATTCAATTAAAAATTCTAATTCATTTAGATCCAGAAGAAGAGAAGTAATTGGGACTAAGCCACAATGGCAACTGGACCTGGAGTGACTCCATTGTGGGAATGGGCACGGAAGAATGCTCGAATTGAAAATGAGTATCTCAAGGAGTCCGTGGCGGAATTCCTTGGAACGGCAGTCTTGTGTGTAAGTAACAATCTTCTTTAGTTCCTTATTGAATCTCTAATCTTCATGCATCAGTTCGTCTTCTAACTTTTGTGCAAATACCAAAAATGTATAGGCAGAGATTCAACGTAGGTTAGGTGCTATTTAGAACCCATTTTCGTCTCATTGACGCCTATTTACCCAAAATGACGAGAAACTTTTTCTTGGAAATTTTCCTCCGCCAGCTCACCAAAATTTATTTCTGGGCTCCTGTGTGTTTGCATAGACATGTTCAGTTTGTGGGGCGACCCTTTTAACATTTATCTATCTATCGCGAATGCGAGGTCAAAAACCAGTTAGTAATAATTATATTTTATCCATTCGACCAAATGACTATATAAGTAGATCAGCCAGCACAGCATATATAAAATTCAATTTGTAAAAGTTCATTCAAATCTGGATAAACTGTCAGCGTTTTTCTTTTCAAAGGTTCCTTTTGTTTTCCCCTTAATGAGAAATCCAGCATTTGCATTTCTTCTAATTGGACTGCATGCGCACTAGAATGACTCTTACAAGTCTTTACAGTCTGTCCTCATATACACAATTGTCGTAAATTGCTTCCTAATAATATAGTATAGCGTTTTAGCACTTATGTACCTACGGGATCAGATGTATGTAAATATGTATAGGTCCTGTATGTAGTGTAGTATACGTCAGCGTCAGAGCGTCAGAACAATATGGTAGTTATATACTAGGACTAGGATTGTCTCGCACTGTGATACAAAGCCAGAGGTAAAGCGGGGAAAAGTTCCAATTCCTAGGAATATGTCTATATGATAAGAATTATCTATTTCCACCTCCACGCTATGATGTGGCAGTGCTACAGTTGCAATACATCCACATAATTTAATTTCACTTTTGAACAAATGCCTAACTTTTGTAAAACTTTATATTTTATGCCATTCTTGGTGAGTGAAAACGACTCCTAAGCCAAAAACAGGACAGTTTCGTACCCGTAGTATAGCACATTTCATTTGAATAATTAAATTACATTATGTCTATAGAGCTTTATAGTAAGTACAAGTACCTATGTAGATACAAGACTACAGATAGTAACTTAAAACTTCAGTACACATTGGTGTAGGGCGTAACGTATAGGTATATTTATGTAATAGTATATAATGCTGACAATAGAATTTAATTATCAAAAGCAGTTTTGGATAGCTTACTAATTAATAGTTCGAGATTCGTTAATTCTTATTTAGACATCAGGTGAAATGCACTTAGGTATTGGTACTAAAAGTTGTAAACATAGTTGTACACTAAAAGCGACAATAAAGCCCTTACTTATTGTTTTCATCATTTAAGGATGGAAATAGAAGCATAGTTCAACCTTTTGGTTGAATAGAACCTAAAATGTTGATAAACAAGTAAGCTCTGTGGTTTCCTCGTATCGTAAATATACGTAAATACTATACAAAAACAATTCAAGGCCACTACTACAAATAAATCTTTTGCGTCTGAGAATAATACGTATTTTTACTCTACATATCTGAGAAATTCAAAATAGAGGGAAGATATTAGAAATCTTCTAGGACTTTGCAGCGTGGGTGCTTTTCCTGAATTTCAATAAAGGTAATTGTGAAGATCTCGTATATAGAACATCCGGGACTTGAAGCCCAATGTTTATATCCATTTTAGTGAGTTTGCAGGGTCGATAATCCACGAGCCCACGCAGATAAAATATTTTTAGATTTACTGCATCTGTTCAAGTATATGTCAACCTGCAGTATTTGATATCAACTGTAAATCTCAAGATCTTCTCAGTTTCTGACCTATTTATCTCCATTACTAAAGGTGTATTTTGACCGACGCATTTGTAATGACACATGAAATCGGCAACACTTGGATTGAATATTTTAGATGTGTACCTATTTAACTTATAGATATAGCTCACAAAACTGTTTACAAAACAAAACTGCTCACAAAACTGTTTACAAAACAAAACTGCTCGCAAAACTGTTTACAAAACAAAACTGCTCACAAAACTGTTTACAAAACAAAACTGCTCACAAAACTGTACAAAACTGTTTGTTGACAGGTCTCATGAGGTGGTAACGTTATATTGCGCGTTGAGACTTTTCTGAATCTCACATTCACACCCCCAAGCATCTCAAGCTGGCTTCGTATTTTGTAGCGAACCTCGAAAAGCTTGAGAATGAAAAACATCTACAAATAAATGCTTGCATACTTGATTGACACATGTTTACTGTTGTTATGTTTGTATAAGCATTTCCAGTCAAAATCAGAAATCTGCGGAGTATCCCGCAGAGTAAATGTGGTTGCAGAATTCTGTATTTTAAACTGGAATTCATTATAACTGAATCCTCTTGCTGTTTCCTGTTAAAAGTCAGTCAGTTGTCAGATCAACTTTTACGAAAACAAACTGTAAACATTTTGATATTGTTATGATTGCAATATAGCAATGCATAATATGGTATTTGGCCGTGTTGATGAGGGGGGTAATCCTATATCCTAATACATACTACTCCAGTCCGATCTTAAGTAAACAGGAACCTTCACGTAGGTACTTACACTTTCCTCAAAATCAAACAAAAGTTTTCATCTTAGGTGGAGTGGTTTGAAGAATCCAGGAAACTGCCACACAAGTAGAAAAGTTCTTTGAAACCGAGTTTGAAGTAGGTGCAAACTGCTTTGTTCGATTTCAATTCTATGTGTACATGGCTCAGGGGACGCATCCTTTTCCCCACAACATGAAATTCTAATTCTCTTTTATTTCGAAGCACGTAATATGTACTACGTTTAAGTTTATTTGTATCTAGTTATGTAACAGTATAGCAGTGAAGCATCTCATTTAATATTGAAAATAACTACGCGTCCACACCCACGGCCCATTTATGCGCATCAATATCAAATGTAAAAAATCATCTATTCACTAAACACTCATGCATTCTAAATTCTAGTATCAATACGCACCTTATCGTTGTTATTGCCATACGCTCAGGGATTTTTTACGATTCGTGGTACATATCTGTGTAGTAGATACCAAATAAATATCCATGTCTCCATATGTATGTAAATAATAAAAGTTGGAAGTCTGATTTTACTTTTTGCGTGTCTACAATCTACAATGCTTTAATTATGTGAGTAAAATATTCTGTTGCACAATAAGTGTTTTAATGTATTTCAAGTTATTGATTGAGCGATTTTGGCAAAGCTTCAGGAAGCACATAATATGTAATAAATAATATTATGTCAATATGTGATGGGTATTTTGAATTGAAGGATTATTAAATTCGTAGCCAGCAGAGACATTACATTATAACAATATTATCTTTGCTCAGGTAAAGTCAAAAGCAAATATGTATGTAAATGCATAATCATTATTGTAATCCTTGTACTTATATTTATTGTCAATATGTGTTCTGTAGCGTAACGCAGGCCTACATTTTATGCTAAATCCCTTTAACCCCAGTACTTAACTGCGTAATTTAGCAAGATTAATGGCATTTTTTAAAATCATTTAAACTAATATTTTAATACAGATAATGCTTCAAGTGTTGTTATTGAATAAGCCGATGTGAATTGTTTTAATACTAAAAGCCCAATTTGATAAGTGTGCAAACAAAGGAAAAAATAATCATTCGAGAAATCAGCGCGTGACATTGCATTGGGTTTAACATTGAACTACATACAATTCATACTATTTATGTTACGGACACCTGAGCTGCAGATATATTTGTCCAGTAAAATCATTAAAATGAATGTTAAAAATTGATTTATTTTATTTCCACGAATTTAGATTTGAAATATTTATGTTAAGACCCATTTTTAAAGTTTAACACATGCAATTACAGTTTTATTACTGTTTACTGGATCGTTAATACCTTTCACAGCATTCGTCTCGCGACTTTTAACCTCCAGCTCTGTTTAGCCAGGGCCTTTGTTTACTCCACCTTTTTTCACCCCGGCCTCTTTACACCCCCATTTATACATGTAAAATCTACACCGATAGATATTTATGGTCAATATAGACCATGTTATTTGTTTATAGTTCAATGTATGGCATCACACAAAATGCATTTTTGCAGAATTTGTAAAGTGGAAGGCATAAGAAAAGTAAATGTATATAAATAGTGCTAACTAAATTATTAATGTGCCTTATATAATCACAGTACTGTTAGTTTATTGTACATTATAATTTCCCTAAAGGCAACGTTGTAAAGATTTATGATAAGTTGAAAAGCTAAATTATGTAGCTAACGATAGTGTCTGTTTCTTCCAGTTTTTTGCATTTGGATCATCAGCTCAGTATAATATCATGAATATGAATGATGGCTACCAACCTTTTATAATGGCAGTATTTGGAGGAGTATTTGGCCTTATGATAGCTGTATTCATTTTCGGTGGAATATCAGGTATGTGAACTGAATCCAATACACTAAAGTGTTAATTATTAATAAACTGTACTTGTTTCGATATACAAAACTACATAGTATAGTATAAGCAATTAGCAAGTTACGCAATTAAGCAATTAAACATAAGT
>JAQFYC010002975.1:0-22704 GCA_034694165.1 Tomocerus mixtus | reverse complement strand
CACAGAGTACCTATAAGAACATTTACGGAAACTTAATGATTATAAGATCATACAGCTAATTTTATGAAAAGTAGATATACAAAGATGCTACTTGTTGTGAAGTTAAGTTTAGCAATTGGAACATTCCATGGAACCAAGATGGAAATTTAATTATAAGTATTTTTGCTCTTACCAACAATTCTATCTGAAGCGAACGAATTTCCACAAGTTTTAGTAGGCAGAAGACGCAAGTTGGGATGAGACCCAATTTTTTGCAAGATATTTGCGGAAGCCACAACTGGGGATAACTCCTTTTCGTGAGTAGGATTGGTAGCAGTATTTCCTCCATTAGATACGTGAGAGTTGTCTGCACCGTTGTTACCTGTATTTTGATCAACAGAAGGTGGGTTTTCTACAGCATCCCTAACACAACAGGCCTTTGGTTCAGCGGTCTCAGTCCATCCACAAGTAAGCCGTTGCAAATTCATAATGAAATCATTGCCGTAATTTCGACTAACAAGAGTGCTGAACAAAGGTTCGCATTCCTCTAACTTAACACAATGTCCATATTTTCCTTGTGGGGTCACACAATCAAAGGGTTTTGAAGGGGCAGTCGGATTAGGAGTTGGATTTGGAATCGGTTTAGGATTTGGGTTAGGATTCGGTTTTGGAACTGGTACCGTTTCTGAAAGAAAAAAGTGCGTGCAAAATATTGTACTACTTGTGATTTGCGTATTTTTCTTGTAAGCATCTTATAGATATGAAGTCGAACCGCAATAAGGAATAATTTGCTTTCTTTTTCTACATGGAAATACAATTCAATACTTTCACCAACACTTCCATTTGAAGTCCCTACATACTTGGCTCCCTATTATGGCCAAAAATTACAATGGTTAATATACCTGCTGCAGTAGGGAGGTTGTCCATAATCCAAGGCATAAATGTGACTACTTTTGTGTACAAAGCTGGTTCATTTATTTCTCCACAAGCTGCAGGTCCAATCGAAACAATTCCCCATTGAAATGTCAAATGCTGGTTTTTCTGTTCCGGTACCGGCACAGAACTCGTTAATGGTCCCCCAGAATCGCCTAATATTTCCCCATTATCAGTATGTAAACATGAATAAATAGCTATTAGCTAAGTAAATTAATTCATTCCCTATACTTACCACGGCAGGAGTCCTTTCCGGAGTCACCACCAGCACAAAACTACGTATAACGAACAAAAAATATTTTAATGAGCATTTAGTATAAATATAATATAATAAATAACATAGTAAATATGTACAATTAGTTACAGATGACAGATGATGTAATGTAATTAATTAATAATTACTAATAATTAAAGAACTCACCCTCGTTTCATCGATTTGTACAATTTTGCTACCATTTTTCTTTGGCTTCATATAAAAGTCTTCGCACCTGCTCTTTGAGACTACGGGAACGGCAAGTTCCTGGAGAATTTCTGACCCATCTTCTTTACCTATTATACATACATAAATCATTTTTACCATTATTTAATTAGTATCTTAATACTATCCAAGCACGTGTTTCTAATATACTATAGTTACATGCACATCCATATTTGAGATAAAATGAAGAGTAACATATTATTCATTTACGAAAGTCAGTTCGTCCCCACCCAGCAACATTAAATACAGAACTGCTTGGAATTGACTTAACAATACTTCCTTGAGGTAAACAAACTGGCTGGACAAATGCTAAAGTATTCAAATATTTGCATAGATGATTAGATATTGCTTAATGTACATACAATTCAGAAACTTGATTATCTAAAAGAACAATTTACAGTTAAATTGGCAAGGCTTCTTAAATATGATCAAGGAAATGTCATTTTCGGTAGTTCCAATTTTATTGTACAAGGGATGATTAATTACTCGCTCTACGGCAATCTCTTGGACTTTTGGTGCACACAGGCCACTGTCATTACAATCTGGGTCTGTTCCTTGATGATGTTCTCCAATCCTGACGAAAGACCTTTTAGGAAACAAATATTGGGGTAATACGTTTTTAAGAAACAGGAAAATGTCTATGCATCTGGGTACTCACACTGTAAATCCTTTCGGAAGAGCGGATGTGCAATGAGCGGCAGTCAATGCAGTTCGGTCATTAATTAAGGACCCTCCACAGGCCCACTGAACATCACCATCTGGATCTAAATTTTAAATGATATATATTTTATAAAATGAATGCACAGAACTCAATAATGGAAGTATATCTTTAGTATACTTAGAAGGTTACCTTTAAAACCAATAAGAACTATCCAAGGGTAGCCTCCTAAACTTGCATTTTTGCCCCCAACGATCCTATCAGATGAAAATGGTCTTCCGCATTTTGAGAGTGGAGGTAAGAGCTTCAAGTTTCTATGCGAATCTATCGTTTGACGCAACTCTTCGGAAGAAACAACAACAGAAGGATCCGAAGTAGGTTTACTTGGCTTTGGTGGTGGTGGCTGGGGAATTGGCTGTGGAGGAGGTACTTTGTTAGGGCAACAAACCTTGGTACTCCCAGTGCTTACTGATACTCCACACCACGCCTCTTTAATTTTCTGGTAATTATTTGGAGAGATATACTTTAGTCTCAATATTTGCATATACGGAGCACAATTTATTATGTCTACGCAAGTAGCTCCTCCTTTACAATTAGAAAATCCATAACTTCCTTCAGTTTGATGTGTTGAGAGGCGCGCCTGGGGAGATTCTTCATAAAACAAAATGTCATCATTAAAAATAATTGATCTTCTGAATTAATAAATACGGGAAATGCTTAGGGAAATGCAAAGAGAAATGAAAAATCCTAACTATTTATAATTGGGAAACTGCATTTTCTTTACAAATGGGCGGATTTTTATTATTATATGGGAACATGTGGGAATTTTTACTAATTTCTTGTGCATTATTGGAAATGAAAGATTCGTGTTATTATGGTTTGTGCTAGCTAGTAATTATTATGAGGTTCATAAAATAACGTACCTTGATCCACATCATCTATAGGAATACTACAGCTCCTGATAACTAGTCTTATAAGAAGAAAAATACATGATTTGTATATCTTCATCGTATGTATGCAAAATCTTGTGAAGAAACTCCTTACTGAATTATTGATTACAGTTTGGATTGAAAAATTGGACAGAAAATTGTAACTTTTGTCCCGGAGGAACAAACGAACTGTAACTGAATACAGGAGAAACTGTGTTTAAATACTCTTTACAATAATACTAAACTTCTTTAGCTACTTCATTTAATGCTTGCATTGTCCACCTTCGTTTTGTGTCTATCGGTAAGTGACGGTTGCGTTGTTTGTCTTAAGAAGCGACGATACAAAGGGACATTGAATTCGTACGAAACGATTTTATATCAACATTATGCTAACTCCCAAGCTCCAAGTTATAAATAGTATGTAAAAGTACCCTCAAATTCTACTTTATATGCATAAAATGGTTGTCAAAAAATTATATTAGGTTATCTGTATTATCCATTGTTTTAAGGATGATGAAGATATGACATATAAAGGGCCTATACATTATGTAGCTTACTATTTTATGACAAACTGTAATATTGTAATATTTATGTAAATTGTGTCTCTTCCAGGAATGAAGTCCATAGCTATATGCATAGGTCGAAATACGTAATGCATGTACTTATGAAGTGAAGATATCTATAGGTACCTAAAACTCTTGCTTAGGCTCATTGTTTAGAAAGACAAATAAATATTCAGATATTTTTAGAGTAACAAAATTGAATTCCAAAGGAATGTGTATTGGTGTAGGTGTGGAAGAACCAATAGTAGGTGCTCCGTTTGGTTCTCATGTTTTATCAAGTTCGAACTAAAGAATGACTAATTGTCTGTCCCAAATCCCAATTTTAGTGGACAGTGTTACATATTGCTGGTGGTAAGCTTTTCCCTTACCTCTCTTTGCGTATACATTGTATTTGAATTTGTGCATTACGGTTCTGATAACCTTTAAATAACTCTTATTCTGGATATTCTAATTTATATTACAATATTACATGCGAAACGAAAGGTATACATTTTATGTATTGCGTTTAAGACAAAATGATAATGCGATGCAATTACAGTCTAGCAATTTAAAGTGCATATAGTATACGCATGCCATATCTCGCTGTACTGCAGGCTAGAAATGTCATTCACATAAAATTCCACGTCCGAATCTCCTCAGAGATAGATGGTGAAATTAGTAACGTTTATTTATTTATGACTACTTACTTATAAACAAACTGAAGGTTGAGAATTTAATGTTTACTTTATGTATTTACGCTTTTAAAACGCTAATCATATGACAAGCTCAAGTTAAGTTAACTCAAAGGGGCTTAAGTAAAGATCGGTCGAAGGAAGAACGCGTTCTTCTTACTCAAAGCTAACGCATAGTTTGTCTCTAATCTCTATCTCTATGTACCTAATGCATAATGTAAGCATATTACACTACATATACTTTATAGTATAGTATGTACACTTATGTTGCCAAAATGCACATTCTACGCATCCTAAAGCATCTATATACAATAAGGCATCTCGGGTAGCATAAATACTAGTGCAGTGTGCAGTGCTGCGTATACTGCATACTGGTACTAGTATACACATAGATATACGAAACGGATTACCAAATAGCATACATACATACATATTACGTCATATCTTAATAACACAACTAAACGGAAAGTGAACTGTGTACTGTTTGTGATGAACAGAACACTAACAATAACAATTCACTGAAATAGCAGCATATTATGCACATGACTAACCCAAATAAACTATTCTGTATACTAACTAAAGCTAAAGTTACATAGAACTTATAATATTGTTTTCACTAGTTCATTTACCGATCTACTTGCAAGTATTAAGCACACTAAGCAAGCACACGTCCCAGACTTTCCCTCCTATATTATATCCCACGTACATTTATATTTTAACTTGACCAACAACCTACAACCTACTTGGACGGACAGAACAAACAATAAATCCAATTTTGGTAAGTTACGCCTATAGGCTACATAACTCAATTAAGTTTTATACCTAAAAGATAGATTCTTACATTTAACATGTAGAACTACATTTAAAAAACCACCAAAACAAAAACAACTACAGAAAGTTTGTTTACACTATTACATGACAGTTCATTTGCTAAGTCAAAGTCAGTCACAATTTGCCTTATGACAAATACAAAGCTACCTTTTATCTTAACTTTAAAATTACTTTCATTAAATTATTAGTTTACTTTCTACGTACTTAAATAAAATTTAAATATCACATACAAATGCAAAGAATTTCAAAATAAATATTTTATTTTCTTGCATTAATTCTAGGTTAACATCGATCGAGTTTACCCAAGTCTTACAGTTACAGCGACCAATCCACCTATAATAATGTCAGCCATAGACAACAATGAGGTAAGCACTATTTTAAATCGTAGCTACTTTTTAACTCATCATAATATTACATAATTACCCGACAAACCCTCAATGTAACTTAATAATCGTAAAGATATTGTAATGTATTTATACCTGATGCATATTAGCACTGTAGTTGTAGTATATAGTGTTTTCCATTGTTAATGAAGTTAAACAATTAAACAAACTAATTTTATGTTGCAATGTTTGTTCATTTTCTTAACAGGTTAGTCACACGATCGACCTGGATGATGTCAAACTAGCGGAAATTCTGAAGAACTCTGAAAAATCTGAAGGAGGGGGTCGCAAGCCTAAAAGGATTCTTCATTTCAGTGATGGGACAATGGAAGAGTACGACGATGACGAAACGGACGAAGAATCTCATCCCCATTTAGGGGACGGTGTGGACGAGCCTTTCCAAAAGGCGAATGCAGAGAAACGTACTTTGGAAAGCATACCTCCTGTTAACACCGTAAATGCTTATTAATATTACTTGAAAAAGTCTTACTTTTCTAGCAGAACTTTATATTAAACTTACCCTGTGTATATGCTCTTGCAGAAGAGTTTGTCATGGCCTGGTTGGGTGAAGCACTACACGAAGGCTGGAGGATCAAAGACACTACATGTACTTGATCACATGGGGGAAACGGTGGCCTATTATCTTGGGATCACAACACCGAAGTACCAATACGAAATTGACGAGTACAACCGAGTTCAGCAAGACATCAAAAACGAAAAGAAAGCCCAGGAAGTGGAATTTGCATCTTGGGCCACGAGCAGTGCCACCACAACTCCAATTGTCGCAGAGAAAGTGGACGACCTCGTCCAGCAGTTGGAATCAATGACACCCATTTCTGCACCTTTGGCTGAAGAAACGAAAGGTTCCAAAGACGAAGAAAAAAAGTAATCCTTCCTGTCAAATGACACTAAAACTAAAAACAGCAACAAAAATTACGAAACTACTTTACATAAGTACTTGATTAATTGCCTTTAAAGAGTACCTAATTAAACCATTAGAGCACACAAGTAGATTTACAAACTATAATGAACTAGTACCTACTGGAACAAATTATATGCTTCAGACTTCAGGGTAGTATATGTATTTAACACTTTCACTTACTAATGGTCCACATAAATTATATATATATATGCAAGAAGTATATCCATTAAATTATACCTATGCTGCTTTAGCATGTGTGCATGTTAAGCTCACTATTACTAAGAACTATAATCTCGAGAAAAATAGGAGTGTATTTTAATAAGTGAGAACCTAAATATGTATACTGTACTTACTTTAACATGTACCATTTAGGATTAACTAGCTAATCGTACAATATTTCTGATCTGTAACTAGCCTGATCTTCTATTCACGCAATGTGTAAGAATTAATTCCATAATTTCCAAACGACACAATTATTAAAAGTGCCTGTCTAGTGCCTAAAATATATTCTATGAAATAACGAAGCGTGTAGCTACAGCTAGCCATATTAAATACATATTTATGTAAATAGTTATGCAACTAGAAATGCCTTACAATTAGACAAATCTATATTTCAATTATAATATTTACTGCAACCAAAGTTAACTTTCCAAAGGTGTAATACTATTAAGATGATGGAAACCTAACCCAAACAAAATAACCAGTTTAAATTGCTTGTGTCTGTCTCCCTTCCCCACAGAAGTGGACAAATTATGATTATAGAATAGAGCAGATTAAGCCCATCCCTTTTAACCTTATTAACGCTATTCTTGTTGGAATATCAGTTATACACTGTTATTTAGTACTTTCCCCACAAGGATGGTTGTATCAAAAGTTGTAACACTATTTATTATTGCATTTAAATGCTTAAAGACTGTTATTGCTATTATTAACATTTATGTATAGATATTATTAAGCATTTTCTGTAATTTTTTACCATTAAAAAGACTAATGAATAATACCTATGATTAAAAAATGTTAACCAATGTTATAACGTTTACCTTTCACGATTAATTACTTGTCAGCAATAATTTGCAGTATTAATTATACATTTTATGCAGAATTAATTACGCTGCCTTATATGATGGTCTCATTAAAATGTTTAATGCAAAGTATAATATGAACTTATGGAAAACAATAAAATATAATACTGTCAACGAAATGGGGATTGGAAATGTACCATCGTTCCTTAATGTCTCTCATCAACATAAAACATTTATAGCTCTTGTGATCATGACATGATTAAGTATTGGTTGGTTATCAATACCTATAACTATTAGGTGCCCGTCGCCTCTATATGTGTAAATGTGTCTTGGCAAATGCTATTACACTTTACAAGAAATTAGGTAGAAATAGTAAATTAAGCTACAGCATATATCCTCCTCGGCCCACTGACATCATTTCTAAAACGAACATAAATGTATAGGTATATTAATCCAGAAACACGCACGTTTCGACATTCATAGTATTTACAACAAAGGTGCCTTGTCACTTGTATACATATATACACTGCCAAGTTATTGCATAGGTAGTTAATAAAACGGTATGCTTATGTTTACTCAACTGGAGCTCATAACTAAAGGAAGACTTAATTTCCCAACTCGCTAAAATATTCATGAAAGACAAGCAAATGTAATACTGAGAAATAGCTAAGCAATATGCCTAATTCTGCGATGCCAAATTGCGGATATGGTATCCGTATAATAAAGAATGTTTCAGAACCACCAAAAGGATCAACCAGAAATTGTTTTTTATTTTTGTAATGAATTATTTTATGGTACAATAACAAATGGCTTATGATTATTTATATCATAAGGGTAGTTGGTTGATGTGTACTTATAGTATGTATAGTAGATAGGGCAGTACTTACTTAATTACCTATATAATGTATATTATATAACATAAACATAACAAACAACATGTTTTACTTATGTAGGAATCATTTAATAGGTAAACGGATTAATTACTGATTACAGGGAAATGTACGAATATGAAATAGTAGCATATGTACATCCATTCCTCACGTAATAATGTAATCATTGAATGTTGAAGCCGACAAGACAAGTGCAAACTTTGCTCTTACTTATTTTACTACTTAATTATTACTTAAAGTACAAAGTACAGATACAACGAAATAATAATACAGATTTACTATATGTACAATAAAATATAATAGAATAATTTATGTATGTTGATGTAATCTATAGTAGAGGTCAGAGGTACTGAACTGGCAATATCACTACCTTTCTGCTTATAAATCCTTTGATTTTAATTACCAAAAATTGAAGTAGCCATCATATACTGGTTTATTAATTACAATTACAATACAACCGATATCAATAATATTCATTACATACTTTGTTATATATGACGATGACAGATCCCCAAAACTAAATGAATCCCTTTCCTGTTCCTGGTAAATATTTTCTATTGGGTATTTTCTTATCGTTAGTTTAGTATACTGTATTGCTAGCTTTGGTACGCTGACGTGACGTGACGTTACATAATAAGTGACAAGTTATAAAGACTCGACACAACACGAACGACAGCCTTGCTCAATACAACAATACACTTGCAAGTCAAGGCAAGATCATATCCAGTAACCATCATCCATAAAGAGATAATTTGGACAATAGCTGTACTGTACTGCTTCTAGTTTACATTCAAAATATTTTCTACTAAAATTCTACATGATTAAATGAGTAATAAACAATAAATACATACAACATGAAAGGAAAGATCGCTATAACACTACAAAAACATAACACATATATAATTAAACATATAATTTACTTAATGAAACTGACTACAAGAATAGTTGCGTATAAAGTATACAATACAATAATAATAACCATTAATAAGTACGTCTGTAATCCTCTAGGATTAATTGGATTCTCATGCCAAATGTCAATTAAGTAATTGACATGGTCTATTCATTCATTCATAAAATGAATTGTCATTTCAGTACACAGTCTAGTCAACAACAGTATTTTAGGTATCATATAGGTATTTATTCAAATGATCGTTTTCAGCAATTGCAATCATATCATTCCTTTAAATGATAACATTATACTTGAATTTCAAAAACAGTACAGTATACACATACTAATTACAATAATACTCACACAATATTAGTGTATGGGTCAATTATAATATGGAATATATATGTAGTGCTTTGCTTAATTGAACATGAGAATAAATTACACCTCTTATTAATTACTTATTAAACGTTTTCTCATTGTGCATCATTTCTTAGCAGTAGCACTAACGTTTTTCGTGCTTTGCTGAATTGCATAATGTAGTACTTTACTTAATTATTAGTATCATTATTACTAATATGTATGTATTAGGGCTAAGTCAAGTCACAGACAGAAAACATGTTTTATCTTTTATAGAAAAATCACCTTATTGCATATTATTATTATTGAGTTGATGAAACAAACAAATTCCCTTAGCAGTTACACATTACAGAAACGTAAGGGAGCAGTTTGTTTTAAAGTAAGATCTAATAATACTATCCACCTGAACTTTAACTGAAAAATGACGGTACAGTTTTTATTGTATTGTGGTTTGGTTGTGGTCTGATTTGATATTTTGTAGTTTAATAATTAGATTTACTAATTAAGTACCTACACCTATTTATCTTACATTACAAGATATCCTATGAAATTCCTATCCTAAAACTTGTCTTAAATTGACAATCTAATAATAAATGATACTGTATTTATATTTTTATGTAGATAAATACATAGATTTAATTAACTATGGTACACACACAATACAACAAAACGATTTCATACATTTTGGTATACACTATCAATAAATTGATCTTTCTGCCAACATTCTATCAGGAAACACTAACTATTTAGAGAATATTAGTGCATTAAAATTCAGTTGTCAAATTAATTTCAATTTAGAGTATAAGCTATATACTGGTATACAATTCACGTAAGAAATAACCAGGCCACAGGCGAAGAAGATAAAGAATCAACTTGTCTATTTCAGATTTTAGATCCATTAGCTTTTCATTAGATACACGATTAAGCACCTAAAGACACCGACTCCAATGAAATGGATATTTACAATACAGTAGGGTGTCCTTTTAACAATAATACCCACTTCTACTTAGTATTTAGGTATTTTATATCCCATTCCATTACTTAAGCATGAAGATTACATTACATGTACATTGTGCAAACCCTTTCCAATGAGAATTCTGTGAGTCATATAAAGCAGATAATGTAATTGTAATCAAACCACTATTAATATTGGTAATAATGAAGTCTATTTACAAGTCTACAGTACAGTAAAAACTGACTGTACATTTTACACAATTGAATACCCAACATAATTCCGGGCTCATTATTCTCAATTTAAATGAGATTTTTTGAACCATATCTATAGTTATTAAGTAATAATCAGCAATAGGTTTAGGTAGTAATGATTACATTATTAGAATACTATTTATACAAGTTATATACAAATTACTAGATTAACCTCTATTAGTATTGCCGCTTCACTCATGTGATTATGATAGCACAATTGTAAAAATATCGAATACATATTATAAAGTAATACAATTAGTCTATACTCAGATATCATTTCCTTTACATTTTATTCTAACAATAAAGTAAAGACAACTGCAATCATTAGTTAGCTAGCATAGCACGAATGGTGTTTTCCTCAATGAAAGCATGAACATGATATTACATAATAAATGAAAATATTTTTGAATTATTATTATTACATTTGCACGTTTGTGTGTATGAAAGACGGAAAGTGCGTTTTTCTTGTAAAAATTAACGAAAAAACACAAGTTAACATGATAACAATGAAAAGACTACTGTGATACAAAAAAAATCAAATACAATTAAATAGTATTATCATAACTAACAACTATAGTATGTATTATTGCGGTAGCTATTAATAAGTCAACATGATACATTTTATTTCTTTAGACACAGTAAATGTGCGTGTAGTGTACTATAAATAGAGATACTACTACGAAGAAAATGTAAACTAAATGTGTGGAATAAATTATTTTATAACAATTATTTATCGCTAGTTTGTCCTGTGTAACATCCCTACTAAGTGTAAATTATACTATGAAGACACGTTACTTACGTCTTCCAATTTTGAGGAAGATTTCTTGAGTTTGGGATCATGTCAAGTAGATACTGTCTCTGTAGCTGTTGTAAATTTTCAGCCTGTCTTTGTAGTTCAGCTAAAGAAGCAGGAGTCACTGGCTTTCCACTAGCCGCCTGGAAAATTAAACAGTTGTACATATGTAGTAAATTCTCACACATTTTCAGAAATATCAAACTGAATAATAAGAAACCTGACCCTCCTAACAATTATTTTTTGATACTAACATTTTGAAAAACATTTACCTGAGCCATCGCCATTTGGTAAGAGAAAGGTAATAAAGGTGAAAAAGGTAGCAGATGAGCGGGCAATTGAGGATGTTGCCCGGTGGGCATTCGAAGCATTTGCTGATGAGCAGCTTGAAGGGCAGCTGCTGCGGCGACAGCAGAAGCTGAAATCCCACTTTGACTTCCGCCAGCACCTCCTGTGCTCATTCCCATAGCACTTGCAAACTTGGCTGCCGTCTCTGCGTCGATTCTTTGTTGCTTCGACATTTGTTTTAAAAGATCCTGTACAAGAAACACAATTTTAATATTTATCGAGATATTTGCAAAGATTTAGAAAATTTTATAGTATGTACTTTACATTATATAACAAACATTAGAAAAGACATTTAAAATCAAGACTAAGACTGTGCTTGTCAACATTAGTGCAATATCAACGAGACTAGAGACAACACATGACAGGACATACTAGAGAAAACAATTGAATATAAAAAATCTCGAGTGAGAATCAAAAACAATAAAATAATGAATTAATATGCTTCAAAAAATGATTAGACATACGCTTTGCTTTAACTGCTGATTGTATTGCTCAAGAACACTTTGCGTTTGAGCTTGAGCCTGGGCTTGGGCTTGGGCCTGACTCTGATTCTGACTTTGAGTCCTAGAAGACGCAGCCGGACGACTTCGTCGGGCTGGTGGGTGTTGGTTGGAGCTCTGTCCATGGCCATGCCCACCGTGTGTCCCATGACCATGTCCATGACTCGTACTTTGGTTTTGACTTTGACTCAGAATTGAATTTAGGGTAGAATGTGAGTCTCTAAAGAAGAGATGAGATGCTGGAGATGACGAAGAGCTGGACATGTTGTAGTTTCCCTTTGAACTATTTCCCTTCGACTGTCTATGGGATTGTTGAGCGTGTTGCTGTTGTTGCTGCTGTTGTTGTTGGTGCACCGCAGCGGCCGCCGCGGCCACCGCAGCGTCTTGATGGGCCTGGAGCACTTGAGAAACTTGTTGAATTTCTCGCATTTGGTGTGAAAGGTTGTGAGCATGAGAGCTATGCGAGTCGCGAACTGGAGCCCGGTGCTCGCGCTGCTCTCTTTCCGCCGCGCGATGTTCCCTCTCTCGCTCCCGGTCCCTTTGCTCGCGCTCTCGCTCGCGATCCCGTTCTCTCTCCCTTTCCCGCTCACGTTGCAATTCCCTCTGAAGCTCGCGCACTGTTTCACGTTCCCTTTGCTTCATCGCTGCCTCCAATTCTCTCTGTTGTTCTCTTTGATGGTTTTCTCTTTCTCGTTGCGCTTCCCGTTGAGCTTCGCGCTGAGCCTCGCGCTGCTCAGCTCTTTCCCTCTCTCGCTGTTCCCGGTGGTTCATTTCTCGTTCTCGCTCACGGTCTCTCTGTTCCCTCTCGCGCTGTTCGCGTTCTCTTTCGCGTTCACGCTGTTCGCGCTCTCGTTCTCTCTCGCGATCCCGGATGGGCATTGAAAGTGGTAGAGGCATGTTAGGGAGATTTGGAAGTGAGAGCCCACTGAGTCCCGGAGATTGGGTCGGAGTTCTATTTCTGGAGGCAGAGGAAACTTGTGGGGAATGTCTGTCAACAGCACTGGGAGAGGGCGTCGAGCCATTTCTTCCGTTTCCACTGCTTAACCCAAGAGTTTCACTTAATGATCCCCCTTGTGCTAATCTTTGCTCGATTTCCTGTTCTTGTTGTAAAGCTTTCACGAAAGCTGTCTTCAGTCGATTTGTATGTTCAGCCTTCAAGGCCTTCTTTACGTTTGTTGTGACACACTGCTCACATATCACTTTGCCTGAAAAATCAACCACTATTTTAAATAAGTTAAATTGTTCTATGTACAATGCAAATAGATATTTATAAATAGTAAAATACAAAGTAAATAACTGTTTTAAGAAATAAAATATATGTAAGTTCCACTATTCTGACTCATAACATAATATTCGGGATAGATCCCGTCATGAGCCCAAACTTAGAAACTGTTTCTTTTCCACAAGTCGTCACCTGGCCGTCTCATTTGTTGAAAACCAATTGGAGTCGGCAGGTAATTATCTTGTGGATCAGAATGTATATGAAAAACCAAACACAAATCTTATTTTCATGAATTAAACTGACCTTTGGCATTTTTGTCCCACTTCCACATACTAGAAAAGTCAGTGTTACATTGCGTACACTGAAATGCTTCTGGTGACAAATAGACTTGATTTGGATCTTTGGTTATGTAGTCGACGACGAACTCCAAGCCGATCAAAGCCAAAAACTCAACATTTGATGGATTTGGAATGAAATTCATTTCTGGAGGAGGGGGTTTTGGTGGCGGGATCTGTAGCAATGTTTTCTCCAACTGCTTTCGTAAAGCCAATTTAGCAGCTGCTTGCCTTTGAGCAGGTGTTTCCCTTTCTTCTTCTCTTTCCCTTTGCTCAACAACCGTTGAAGTGGCTAATCTGTGACGTCTTTCCGCCTATAAAAGTGAAATACAAGTTAGAACCACTTATGAAAACAAATATTCTAACAACAATCAGCACAAAAACAAGACAGCAATACTCGTAGGCTACGGATACCAACCAACAGCTTCTAATTCTAAACGGTAACACTATAACAGAAAATCTAATCTACTTAATTCAAGATCAGTCAAGAGGAAGACCTAAAGTCAAAAGTAGTTGAAGATCAAATTACAATGGCACTTTACGTACAAATTGTATTCTAACCTTCTGTTTCACTAGAAATGACGCATTTTAAGCCATGCTTTCACATCAATATCAATGCAACTCAAGACAAAATAATATTTCCAGAGAAATGGTTTAATAAATCAACTAAAAATGAGGTAATCAGCAAATTAAATAGTTGTGGCAAATAAAAATATAAAAATAATGGTTCTACAGGATTTCTGTTTTACATTACATGTTAATCACAATTGGCAATTGACAACAGCTAATTAAAGGTCATTATAGACCATAGATGCAGTTTCCACATTATTAGACACTACTACTAACAACCAGCTAGTTCTTCGGGAACTGAGTGAGTACCCACCTGGTCTAATGTAGGAGCCAATGGGACCCCCACGTTAGCACTAGCATTAGCTGCCGCTGCACTACTACTTCCGGAAGTAGCACTCACATTAACATTAGTATTAGAAGGCCCTGGAGCCCCTACATTTGCAATATTATTTTTCCCATCCGCCAAATTGCTGCTTGAGCTAGTAACAAGCGGCTGCTCCATAAATCAATCAAACCAAATCACCAAGAAATCAGTAAATTCCTTCGCTTTATCATAACTGGACATGAGTAACGTGTAATACAACTAATATAATATTGTCTTTCAAAGCTACAAGTATACTTATTTTAATATAAAATTCCTTTTTATAATATCCTAGAAATTTTTTGCACCTGTTGTGAACTGGAAGCCGATGACGAATGTGCTTCTTTGGGACGGTCATATTTTTCATTAGCAGGGGACATTGTCGGTGGAGGCACGGCACCAGGCGGGTTGTTGGCAAATCCGAGCATCAAGTTTGCTGCTGAGGGTGCACCTCGTGAACCTATGGCACATTACATAAATACATTAAATTTCATACTTCAATACGCATTTTTAATCGTAGTTTTAAGAAAATATGCTATGGCTTACCGCGTAAAAGCGATTGCTGAGCCATCAAGAGATGTTGTGGAATGGATCCAGATGATGATCTTTGAGGAGCCATCATTAGAGGAGGTGGAGGAGGTTGTGTATGATGTAAACTTGAATTTCTGGCCGGTGGAGGTTGCTGCAATATACAAGATAATTTAAAACGTCAGAAAAATTTCAGAAATATGGAGTACTTTGTACCTATGTCAATAGGAACAGGAACATTTTTAGCGTTTTAAGTAATTTCAAAGTCTACTGTCTACGTGCATGCTGAAATACGGAATACTAATAGCAGCATATAAAAAACAGCAAGATATGTGTAGCTCTGCTAAAGAGTATACAAAAACATTGATAGTGAATAAGAGGGAAAATAATTGTAAGTTTCACTATTCTGACTCATAACATTTGAGGAAGTTCCCGTCATGAGCCCAAACTTTAGAAACTGTTTCTTTTCCACAAGTCGTCACCTAACCGTCTCATTTGTTGGAAACCAATGGGAGCCGGTAGGTAATTATCTTGTGGATAAATTATAAAATTGTAGTTACTGAACATGAATAGGTACAGTTCTTTCACACTGTACTGGTTAAAAGTAACATGAAATCACAAATAAATTGAAAAATCGATCTAGAAAGTCAACAGACGCAACAATACATTACGTTTACAGAATCAAAGCTAAAACGGCATAAAAGTAATGATGAAATACTAGTGCACATTTTATGGATTTTGTCACCCCCGTGCATTACCCCGAAAAATATATTAATAAAAGCGAGCTTTTACTTCTAAACTACACTACGACACAACACAGCATACCCCTTTAAGTAACGAAGGTACTTTAGATGATGAGCTGGACTTGCTGCTCCCAGGATGATTATTTTGCTGATGACTTCGCTGTCCTAATGACGAAGGGACACCAAGTCCTGGAATGGGCAAGGAACCCAAGCCAGCCATATGGGGATTCCCTAAAAGTCCACCGAGGCCTAGATGAGCTAAATTGATATTGTTTGCGATGTTGTTACTACTGTGATTATTATTCGGTGGGAGTTTAGGAGACGAACGATCCTGCCGACTCTTTGACCCTGACGAACTTGACAAGTTGTGAGGATGTAAATTCTGAAGATTTTGTAGGTTTTGTAAATTTTGTAAATTTTGTAAATTTTGTAGATTGTGCAGCTGATGGGCATGTTGCTGATGACCGTGGGATTGTTGATTATTATTATGAGCATTATGATGAGAAGAGGTAGGTGGGGGATGCGAAGGGGCACTCATTGGACTTGGGGACGAATTACTATTTTGGGCATTATTGCTCTGGTTTGCTTGATTCGGTGGAACACACACATTTTCCTTCATTTGTTGCGATTGCCTCAATTTCTTCAGCAAGACTAGCTTCATCTCCTCGTTGCGAAGATGATCTTTCAATCTCTGCAGAATCTTTTCTCTCTCTATTACTTCATCTTTGCTTAACTCCTGCAATTTAAGAAAATTATTAGATAATTCCTGTGCAATTGGAATATCACACTTTTTATTTAACGTGATTTAATTTGCATACCTTGACAGTAGGAAGCGGTGGCATTTCTCCGGGATCACTATCAGAATCGTCATCATATCCATTTCCATTCATATCGCCAATACCATTGACCTTAGGAGGGTCATCTTCATAATCAACAACAATATCAGGACTCTCAGCATAACTTCTTTCAATTCTCGGCCGGAGACTCCGCCTCGGAGGATGATTAGATGATCTATTATTATTTTCAGGTAAATGTTGATGTTGATGATCTTTCTTCCGTTTCACTCCTGAACCCATTGGTGTTGAGGGTTTTCCACTATTCATAGCATTTCCAGATAAAAGAGACATCGCTTGATGTTGAATCAGCTGTGGAGTAAGAATACCAGAACTACTACGACTACTTGCAGTGCTTGCTGTATCTTCTTTCTCTCTCTCCCTTAGCATACTCACAAGCCGGCTAAGGTCATGGGGGACTTGTACTTGAGGAATACTTGCCAATGGTAACGGCAGTCCAGGTAAATTAGGCAACAATCCAGGTAATTGTAACGGTAAAGGTAGATTTAGATTTAAACCCAGAGGAAGTCCCAGAATATTTGTGTCTGGGGAAAGAGCTTCTTGTCTTACTGGTGGAGTTGGTGCTGGACTTTCTTTTCTGCAAAACAAAAAGGAAAACAGTTAATATATTTGCTCTATTTTGCAAACGTACTTATTACTAATACTAATTAATTAATAACCAACATAATATTTAGTTTTGTAGTTTTGTATTCATTTTTTCAAATATTTGTAAGTATAATCACACAAAACGATAAAGTTTTCATTGTGACCTGTGTTATAATCATAATACTACACTACATACCTAACGAAAACGAAACATAAACATACAAAAATACAATTTTACGAAAATTCACACCCTGTACACATACATGGACAAATTCTACATTTAATTCTATTTCTCTTTTGCTTGTGTGAATTCACTAAAAACGCAAATCAGCACATTGAAGGAACTAATAATAATAATAAATGTTGATAACAAAATAGAAACTTTCTCTCTCACGTTTACACAAAAGTCTACTGTCTCTTGGGATATCTTCATTGAGAATTGAATGTTTACATATAAAACCCATCATCCTTAACTCATAAAATTACATAGTGCATATAGAATTAACTGTAAAATTAACTAACTGTGTATGTACACATAAATTGGTATAAAAATGACAGAACCGATTAAATTGAATTAGACTTACTTGACACTCAAATCCACAACGTCCTCCATTCTAAAAAAAATCACAAAAAAAAACATTATTTTTTATTTTGCTACATCCAACATTATAATTATATATATATCGATTATTTTTAACACTACAATAATAATATTTATTCCACTCCATCAGGATGTGCTATATTGTATTATTGTATATTGTTTTTGCCTGACAGGCAATGCAATAATGCCTGTACTGTACACAAGACTCACATGAAATAATCTCTACCTCTCTGTATCTGTGTGTCGTGTGTGTAACGTAACTGTGTAGCATGTAAATGGATGTAATAGCAATCTAATCCACTCTTATGTATGACCACCAAACAGCAAAACAGTCAGTTAGCCGACAACGGTGGGTGCATCCCTATATCCCGTAATTATTATTTATAAAATAAAGTTAAAAAATGGTAAATTTCGAAAAGAATGTCGATTATGGACGCCCCTCATACCGACATTTACCTCACCAAATAATTCCCAAATTTTTAGTTAGCCGACAGCAAACCCTTGAACCTAATAGTCAAAATCAGTTAGCCGACAGCTAGCTCAAAACGTACATACAAGAGCTATGTAATATTTTCGCAATTTTATGTATTTAGTTTCTAGTATAACCACTCTCATAAACAAACTGTGTGTCAATAGCTAGCGTGTCAGTAATTATTACTATTAAATATTTCAATGTGACATGATCTGAGCTTTACTATATATACTAGATGATAGAGGTTACATAAAGATACTTATACAATACATACAAATATATTATATTATATAATATCCTTATATAATACCTAGAACTGTCTAATTTCCTGCTGCATGCATAATATGCATTACAGCAGAAGGGACAGAATTGAGAGTATTTAAAATAATTAAATCGAACGAAGAATATTACAGAAAAACAGAAAGGAATCCAAGAACCTATAAAATTAGAAGGATTAATATATTTATGTGAAGTTAGGTACAACCACATAGATATAAGTAATTAATCTTGCTTCTCTATCGTATTCTAAACACAATAGAAATGACTCCATGCATTTGGCATATATTTTAGCATAGTATAAGTAGACACAAAAGATATAAAAGGGGACTGACTATACCCAGATTACAGAGATATACTACATAAATATACTATAGGGAACATAAAGGAATATGCAGAGAAGCGATCGAGAGCGAGCTAAAAGTTAAACTATACAATCAAGCGGCCCAAACAGGCCAAAAAGCCAAGAGGATTATATAAAGGAAGAAGAACCAGGGAGGATAGCAGCAGCAGTAGCGGTGTATAATGAAAATGGATGGAAGGCATAAAGGCAAGTTTAAAAGCGAGGAAAAGACCCAAAGAAGTAACATCAGCGTCACATTCACATTAAGAGAGCCACACCACATTCACCAACAACAGCACCAATCAAATCATTCATCTCATACGAGAAACACAAAGATAATCTCTATTACTGAATCTGAGGAGAGACCGAACCAAACCAAAATGTCTAAAAAGCAATAAGCAACACAATTCTTCCATATAAATGCCATTTCCACCTTTTTAATATCCTCCTCACTCATTTCACTCCAATTACAAATACAGTCAACTTTAAATGAAAATGTTATGTAAATCTGTAGCAAGGTGTATACTATAACTATACTGATCCATACTTACACAATTACTACATAAGAAGATCCATCATGCACCATTATATACACACATACACACACACTACATTCTCACATAATATAGTTAAGCCTGTATGTGTGTGTTTAGTACAAGGTATTAGGTACTAACACAAACTAACTACTTTTATAACGTAAAAGAAATGAATATATGTAAAGTACCTATGTATGTATGTGCTTGTATACAGTTTTCATTTTGTGAACTCTCCTCAACTCTTCTGCCATATTTACTCGATTCAATGTCGTCGACTGCTTTATTCTTACTTAAAATCTCAATCTATAGTTATTTGCCTTTATAATGCATAATTTCATACGCAGCTAGCTGTAGCTTACTTTTACACATAATAGTGTAAATACGCAATTTACATTATTCAGCTTGTACCTTTATGGATTTTATTAAGCTGTCTATGTAGTATAGTGTGGGTAAAAGTTGCAGTACATATTTTTGAATTAATGAAAAATTTGATGTTAAATAATATGTTAAAAATACATACATACATATGACACGAGTGCAATGAGGTCACTTTCATTAGAAATACTTGCTAATGATTTAACATTCGTTATGTACCTACCTGGCCTATAGCCAATAGTCGAAGTATAAATGGAGAGCTATAAGCACAATTTCGTCTATGTGTGCGTTAAAATGTGTGTGTGATTGTACGTGAAGTAGAAGGAATATATTAAGCAAAGCAAACTGTTTTTACAAATGCAATCACACACAGGATATCCAAATCCAAGTGAAATGAACCCACATACACACATATAGCAGGTTAGGCAGGCGAGACTTTAATAGCACATTATACTCGTAATACTCGTAGGTACAGTAGGTAGGAATAGGAACATACAATCATTTTGAGGAAAACAAAATGACTTCTTCATCGATTAAGCAACTCATCATGCAAACTTGTGTAGGTTCATGCCATGCTCTCTGTATGTATTCTCACTCTTATATTATATTATGCTGTTGTGAATGAAGGGTAGACTAGACATTAGACATGGAGCCCCAGAAGAACAAGAGGAGTGAAGCCAAAGTCAGCCAGCCCCACTAAATAAACTTCTCCTGCCTTTGCCTTTAACTCTCGGCTGCACTTAAATGTAAATTCAAGCCAATTCGGCAGCTTTTCTATGTAGATGTGCATGTGGGGCTCTAGCCTCAGCTAAACACACACCTAAATTCAATTCTACGTATTCCGATGAATCTGATTATTCTTCTTATCACTTCTGAATTCAATAGTCTTATCCTTATCAACGTTTTATTTTCTATGTGCACAAACAAATGTATAGTATATGAGTAGTATGTATGTGTACTGTGTACATGTACAGATATCTATGTAATATATATTTTTGTCTTTGTAGTGTAGACTTAAAGATTTTTCAGTAAGTATAGGACTGTTTAGCTAAAAGGGTACAAAGGTCAGAAATCAGAAATTAAAATAATAAAGATTACACAGATTCAAATGAGAAAGGTACTATTAGTATATACTAGTTAGTGATATTTCTGATTATATAATATTAATATGTATTTAAGTGGTGCATTGAATTGCTTTATACCGAAATATTTTAATTGTCGAAATATTTACAGTAGTAGTGCAGTGTAGATATTATTATTATTTGACTCATATCCCTACAGTTTAGTTAATAGCTATTGGCTATGCTTTAGTAAAATCCCTTAAGTATTGATGTAGAGTAGCAAGAGCATTACCATGTCACATTCATTTCACGTGAACATAATAAATGCTAAAATTACATTTAACCTATTTATACACCTGCCTGCTTAGATATTGGCTTCAAGTAAGGCATTTTGTATTTTGTTCTATACTTACGATTACGATTAGTAACTTTGTTGTGTAGTGTGTTAAACGGTAGCTGTAGTGAGCGACAATACCAATGCATAGTCGATTTAGAATCGAATTGACACTGCATATCGATACCTACGTGCTAATTGGCTAATCTTACATGATAGTAATGTTTGTGCTAATGACATAATATAAGTAATAAGTACAGGCACTTAGTTCATAATAATATACAATATTTACGATACCATTTTTCATTTTCAATGCATTGATATAATTTTAATTTCAATCCACATTCCTTGTTGTTTGTCTAATTGGAACTGGATGTGTTTAATCTCTTGCTTTGCTTAATTATTAACCACAGTACTAAATAATTCCTTAAATACATAATCCAATGCTATTCGGGATCATACTAATCGTCATAATGTACGCAGTAGGTATAGGCAGCCAGAATTGGAAGGCAAATAAGCACAGTGTCAAAATCAACTTCCATGCACCGTCAGCATTTATTCTCGTCTACGGAGAAATCATTTTATAGCTACATCGTAAACACATTACTAAACCTATGCAGTCTTACTTATTATTGATGAATAAATGCTGATGAAGGGTTCATTAGTCACAAACATTGCTCATAATCCCTTATCTTAATCTCAGACCAGAACCAGTACCCAATGCTGAATGACTAACACAAATAGACATTAGTTACACAATATTTTAAATATCTATCTGTACTATACTGTAGAAAAATATTTGCTAGTACTACTGATTTTTATCAATTCTAATGTTCCTACGGACTAGTATTAGAAATCAAAGTGTTGAATTTTAAGCTGCATATACTAGTATATGTATATAGCGAATACATAACATTATTAAAGCATACTATCTGTAAAGTAGTTACCCACACACCTAATATATAAAGAATCACGTAAAAATGTTTTTTGGTCTATGGCCTTTGTACTTGTACTGGTCTACAAGGAAGCAGAACGATTGATTTCAAACAGTACGGAGTATTATGTAAATGCTCGTATTATTTTACTATACCTACTATACCCTATACATATTTTTTATCTCCACGGCCACATCCCCTTATAGTAAACATATGATATC
>JAQFYC010002974.1:0-22707 GCA_034694165.1 Tomocerus mixtus | reverse complement strand
CTGTTGAAAAACAGAACAAAGATTGTACTGAATTCGATGGCACTTGAATAAAACAATTTTCAATTCAATTCAAAAATGCTTGTTCTGAGTTGTTCTTTTGTGACCGTGCGGTGCGGGTGACATAAATTATATAAATGCCGTTGTGCAAGCATTTCATCCACCTGTCTTCCCAAAATTGAGGGACAAGAACAAAGAGCATTTTTGTGTTTTCAATCTTAATTAGCTCATACTTCAAACGATAGAATAGTCAAATGCAGGGTATACACCAAAGCTAGTCCCAACAAGCCAATTGTACGAATTCGCCTCCGTTTTAATTTGAGCACTTATATAAGATTTTAATTTTGAGTTTTACAGGCATTATGTTTAAAAATAATAAAGGACGCCGTGGTTCTCATGGGATTTCTCAAATTCCAAAATAAAATCATGAGATTGAGATTGTAGTTATAATTTACTGTAATTTTAAAAATCAAAAAGGATGGATGTGTGTATTAGTTGTGTATGGAATTGAGAACCAGAGAAAGGAAATGAAAATGTAATCTGAAGACAATTGAAATGGAAGTGTCCAGATTCCATCTTACCGATTGGCCAACTTTTCTTTTAGCAGTGGCAATAGTTAAGTACATTCGGTCTTGGGATTGTGTTCACTTATCAGATCATAGAAAGTAAGAGGAGTTGTAAGTTGAGTTGACATGCAATGGCAATGGCAGCAGACCAGCAGAGCAGTGCAGTAATAATAAGTAGAGTAATCGAACGAGACAGAGCCGGGCAGTTGCGGACTTGCGGACAGACAGACTCTTTTAACTCTTTTATGTAAGTAGTAATGCAATTTATGCTTCTCAAATATCATAACATTATTATAATGCCAGCCAACCGAGTGTACAGTAACAGTCACTGATTTGTATTGTGTATTTAAGTATCTAGAATTAGGGCAGTATACTTATTGTTAGTAGACGATAAAGTCGCCCACTGACCACTTTTGTATACTAAAAAAATAACTGAGGCTTCTATTAATAAATATAAATAGCTAGCTACATAATATATTATGTATGTAGGTAATAGGTACATTACATTAGTGACAGACTGGCTGTTATGTTTGAGGAAAAGGGAGAATGTGTGGTGAAGTGCCCACTTTGGATGGAATGTGCAGCGGAGATTTGTTCGATTTGGGAGGAAGTGCAGGGTCTTGTCACAAAAGCTTTGTTGCAACCCAGTCAAGCACAAATAACAAGAAATGCCATTTATTTTGTTACTCTGCGACCGACCCACATTGCAAATGGAGTGAACTCTGGACTCAGGCAGGGTGACTGGACTGGAATGGACACGTAGAAGTCACTCCAAGACAATAATGTGTCAATACATGGAAAATATTTTTTTTACTTCCCCAGGGTTTTTTACCACTTTTCCAGGACTTGTGACTGTAACATTTATGTAAGCTTTCTTTGCTTATGAAAACTAGAGAGGTTTTATTTTTTAATTTCAAATAAAACTCGGAGCTTTAAATGTACTTCTTCCAAATACAAATAGTACATGCTTTAAAGTTAACACAGAATGTTAAAAAATAAAAAATTGTTGCCAGTTTTGCCTAATTTTTCCACAGAATAAATATTATGAGTCAAATGTTCCCTATTTACTAACCTGCCATACCATGCTAGTAAATGTTAAGTAAAGATATCCTTACAGAATAGAAGTGTGACAAGGATAGAAAAAGGGAACTGGAACAAAGTATTGGTTGGGATAGGTGACTGTCTGTCTTGTCTTGTTGTTTCTTCCGTCCTACAAGCTAAAGGCAGGGCTCTATGTTATTATTTTAGAAATGGGTATCATTTAGGGAGTTGAGTGCAAGAATTGAGAGGACAGACAAGAACAGAAGGCGCCGGGAGATAAATAGATATTTTGTTGTAACGGCGGAACACAAGACACTGCCGTCACTATTGAACTTGAGAACGTCGCATTTGTAGCCGCACACCGTGCCCTATTTTGTTGCAGACATTACCTACGTTCTGCTAAAACAATTTGGACACTAGCCAAAGAAAGACGATACCCTAAATTTGAGAGTCATTTTTAAAAACCACCCTTTTTTACTATGCACAATTTAGTACATTGATTATCAGAAGTATTAGTATATCTGTAGGGCAGAAAATACCTGAGAACGCAGAATGCTAATTTCGTGTATTATAAATAGTACAGTCTCAGATTTTTAGCTAAATTACAAATTGAGCTAGTAATTTATAGAAAACTTTGAATTCTGAAAGTGTAAATTCTGTTAATAAATAGAATAAAATTTTCAAACTCTCAAAGACTGGAAAAAAATGGGATACCATTTTGGCTATGAAACCGGGAGGTCTCATATGACTTTGACACATACACATCAACATATAATAGCAAAACACTGAATAGAATCAAAGATGGACGTGACGCCGCGAGTAAGTAAGTAGGACATTAGGATAAGTGACAAATGGTGTCGTTGGTTGGACTTTTCCAACAAGAAAGCCGTTAAGGAAGGTTCGCATGTCAAATAACAGTTGGCCAACTGGACTGGAGTCTTCCCGTTGCATTCTTTTCATTTGGTTTGACTTACAGAAATAATAGACAACACCATAGACACCAAGGAAAAATAGATGACATCCAGTCCACAATGGCGCATATTTTGTATTAGCAAAACGTTACATTACATTAACAGATGATATACTACAAACTAGGCTATGCATTAACCTATTTAGTATACTGATAGGTTTTATAGGTTGGTTCATTTTGTTTTAAATATAAAGCACTGCGTGTTTATTCTGTTTATATTCAAATCAGTGAAGCTACAATTGATTTTTTTATGATTTTACTAGTCGGCCATATATTTTATTTTAAATAAGTATGAAAAATAAATGCAAGTGCATTTGAAATTGCATATAAATCCATACAGTCAATCTATTAATACCAAAAATGTTAAACATCCTTCTACAAAATATGATAAAGATGATGCAAGAGGGTGTTCAGTGTCTCTGAATTCATTACTTATAACTTATGAATGGCTGTAGGTATTTGATTTGATTTGAAAACTTTATTGTCAATACTTTGTTCAGCTAACACTTTACAATCAATAATATAATTATATGAATGGGAAGAGAGATCTACCTAAGTAAATATTCGTAGTCTTAAAAATCTCTTAAAAGATAAATATTTCGGTATCCGGTGCCAAGATAGGAAAATTGGTGTAATTGAAAGTAGCTGCCATATATTATGTTACATTATTCTTCAATTGGAATTCTACTTTTCTGTGCTATCTGCACACTCAGTAATAATTTAATAAAAACGTTAGGAAAGTACAAAAACTCCAAGTATTTTATGTTGCTAATAATAACAAAATATTATTCCGTCCGACAAAACAAATGCTGACTTTTGCGGACAGATGAAAATGTTACAGGAACCTAGTATGTACATAAGTACCGAAACCCATTGAACAAGTAGACCTTAAATAAATATATACCTATTTAAAGATATTCAATTGTGACGATTTAGGATGTTCTACAATCAAGACGTGCCTACCTAAGTAAATATATGTGCTATACATACACTTTAGAATTTCCTTCAAAGATATTATTTCCCAATTCTTGGAGCGCATAGGATATATTATTGAAAACGTCTCCAGGCGCCATTGCGAATTTAAGTGGAGACATTGAAAATGGATTGATTTATTGATTGGAATGAAATTTATTATTGGAAAGCTTGGCATCTCTTTATCGGATTCCATTTCCAGTTCCAGCACTATTTCTTTTTATGGAACAATTGAGAAAAACGATAGTTTGTCTTCCAAAAATGTGTGAAGGTTACTATCTTAAGAGGAGATTTATTTATATATACTACATACCTACATGGTTTCGTAAAGTATCCTCAAATATGCTTAAGTTACGCTACGTTCTGTTACCCACTACTATAATATACTAAAAGATGAGTATAGTAGTTATAGTACTATATACATATTATATATGGATGTGGGCAACGTGTATATATCTTTTAATGTATTGTTGAAATTGAAAAGTAAGTAGAATTTTCCCCTTTGGACGTTAGAGTGTGACATTGGCTATCTCTATTGCCATTGAAAATTGAATTTATGTGTATGGATTTCCCAATGTGACTGACTGGCGGACATATAAAAGATATTAAATGTAATAACCAGGTAGTTTGCGAAAGCTGACGAATTTCTTTTCTTATTACATATAGTATGGGTATACCTATATAGTACAGTAAATACTATAATATATGTTATAACTATAAGCTATAGCTATGTTAAGTGAGAAAAGTGGAATATGTGTGCAAGTATTGGTTTGGTGGATCGAAGCAGAAAGGGAACGAGGGATATTATTCAGTTTAATGGCTATATGTACACACATGAAAATTTTGGGAGTATATATACCACTTACTTACTTGCTATATAAAATAATTTTAAATATAATTCAACTGGAACTGGACTTTCCAGAAAACAGTTGTGAAAATCTTTACCTATGACTTGTAACTTATGCTCTTACATGCACGCACCTAAGTATCTTATTTTTATTCGTATGTATAGGGCACAGGGTAGTCAATTTAACCGTAAATTATTTTCTTGATTCTTACACATTTAAAAAGCCTTCGAATGTGTTACTTACTTTTGGAAAACTTTATTTGAAAGAAATAGAATTTCTTCATTTTTCTAATTGTTTTTACGAAATTTAAACCCGTGTTAATGAACTTGGTAGGTGTAGGGACCTAAATTTTGACAATTTTAAGGATTTGATGTAAAACAAAGGAATTTATTTTGCACCCTGTAAATTGTAGAGTTTTATATGACTTTCTCCATACTTTCTCCTAGGGAAGGTATTTAAGATAAGTACTGCGTACCTGTCTCTGAGTCTCGGAGTGATATAAGCTCACTCGAGTGGATGTGTCTATACGTAAGCAAGTAAGTAGATTAGCGTTGTGTGCAGTTGGGCAATAATATTATTAAATTATGCAGTAACCTCAATCGTTCCATAAATAGATCGTAGCACGGAATCAGATTGGGATTTTCGGGTGGAGGTGAGACTAGAATAGTTTTCCGTGACAAACACAACTTTCTCCAAGGAGAGTTAACAAAGTTACTCTCGGTCACATGAGTTAACTCCACGGCACACAATGACGACGGCTTTAAACAACAGAAGATAACGAAGGCAGGAAACAAGGCGGGGAAAGTATATAGAAAGTAAAGAAAGAGTAAAGAGCCATAAGAATAAGAAGCAATAGCAGCCCACACAGAATAAGAAGGAGAAAGGAAGAGACACGCAGAAGAGTAAAAGGAGAAAGCCAGGCGGCCAAGAGTGGAAAATAAAATACTCTCTGGAGAATGTAAATGATGGATGGATCACACTTGAACTGACTGAATCCAAACTGAACTCGTGTGCGGCCTCTTTGCCTTCCCGGACCCTTTAAAGGCCTTTACACACAAATACCTACCAGCTGTAGCTGTACTTCTACTTACTAGCTGTAATTTTTCATCCTTTATCTCAACCTAACTCTTTACTTACTACATATATGCTATTATATATTCTTATTATAGATATCGTAATTTAAAATACACACAATTTGTCCTCTCGGCATTACGCACTTTAGTCTTTGAAAAATTGATTCTCAAATTCTCGGGAATCCTTTAATAAACTCTTCTGGACAAATTGGGATTCATTTGGAAACTCAAGGAGTTTCAATTGGAAATGATCCAGAATAGTGCTATCTGTGAATGGAAGATAGTATATGTTATCAATATAAAAGATACAAATGAGCTAAATACGACTTACTGAGAAAAATGAACCTTCTTTTGCAAATCTTATGTGATTTTTGCTAATAGTAATTCAAATCCCTTAATTCTGCAAGAACCTAACATCAAAATTGGCATCTTTATGTATTTCAGTCTGAAGGAAATCGCAAGTCAGAAACTGGATAAGCGCAAAAGTCTAGTTAAACTGTTATCATTTATATTGAAATTTATTGATATCTTCGTTCAGAAATTTTGATCAGTTTCATGTAACTTTATGGAGAATTAATGCTTTTGTACTTTTTCGTTTACCAATAAGCTGAAACATATTTACTAAATATTATTAATAATATATCTTTTAAATATTGGATGTATATTAAATGGATTATTTTAAATTATAGAAGAAAACTAATTAGATGTTTGCCAATAATTGAGGTAATATTGTATTATTATATGAAAAGATTGTGGAAATGTTGTGTTTGCTGAAATATTTGGTTTTTGTGTATTTGTCCGTAAAAGATTCTTTGGATTTTGTGGTGTGTCCGCCGTCCATTCATTGAAGCGAGGAGAGAGAGAGTTGAATGTGGAGGAAAGGAGTTCCGCTTTTATGTGCCGCTCACTGATTGCATTGTGTGGGAATATTCCGATCTACTTTATTGCTCTTCTTTCTTTCTCCACTTTCTCTCTTCCCCATTCTCGCTTTCTCCCTATCTACAGATAATACAATAGTAGGCACTTATATACATTCTTGTGTGCAGTAGGAGAAATGCAAAAAGGACAGGACAAGCACCGTCTTATTCCTTTCTCTAGCGAATATTACGTACCTGACTGAATATGAACAAGAAGGGAGTATAATATGCATAGGAATGTAGTAGAGATGGGACCAAATCCAGGAATCCCACTTTCGACATCAAAAAATTTCAAATACCAAGTAGCAGCGCTAATTATTAGGAAATTTTTCAAAGCAAATGGAAATCGAGACCAAGAAACATCAAAACGAGTCTCATGTTTTGCATTTTCCAGTATTTCCAACATTTTCTCATGTTTTAGGCGTAAATGCAGTTTCAAGAACAAGAAAACCTGATTTCAGTGGGCTACTAATTATTTTAACTGGTAAAATGTATTTACTGAAATTGGCTAGTTTCGAGACAAATATATTCCAAAAAGAATCAAAATAGAGACGAAATTTCAAAATTATTATAGAACCGAACGAAACCGCGACAATTTTTTTAAAGTCATCGCTGCCGAGACGAGAGGGTTCCTTAGTGAATCGATTAGTATCTAGTACCGTCGCGGTCCCACCTCTAGTATGTATATAGCAACATAACAGAGTTAGAGTCTCGGTTGCAGACATGCAGAAGAAGGAAAGCAAACCGCCTTGACTTTATATACGCAGTTAGAAAATGTATAAATCTTTCCCAACCACGCTGTAAAGTTTAGACAATCGGGCGTAAAACTGATCAGATCTGATGCAAAACTACATAAAGTTTAACTTTAACACGGCCTGCTGCTCTATATACGCAACCTGATGCAAAATCAAGTAGAGCTCAAAGTTTCATCTTCACTTTATAGCATACATCCTTAAAACATTTTTCATTTTTATAACACTTTGCCCTTCAAATCCTGGAAAATACAAATGGCTACATTTGCAAAATTCTGTCATAACTAATTTTGAAAAGTTGAAGTTCATATTGTTTGGCCTGCTACTGAGAAATCAGTTGGGGAAGCATACATACGTTGGCATTTCAAAATCAAATTTATTTGGCAGCCACCTAATATAATTTTTACGATCTTAATAATTCGGCTTTTTAGGAAATTATACATGTAAATGCACCTGGAAAAATTGGTTATTTTAACATGTACACTTTTTATTGCAATTTTATTTGCGAAAAAGTTCCTTCGTTATATTTTATGCAGCAAATTGAATTTTTGCTAAGAGCCAGTTGTTAAGTTAAGTGCTTCTTAAAATAAAATTTTAATTCGCTTTCTTATTTTAGCATAAGAAAAAGAGTTTATTGACATTGCAAAGGGCAGCAAATGACCTTTTCTGCAATTTCCAATAGAAACGATACTTAAGTAAGTTTCTCTGGAATGGCCAATTTGCAAAGGGAATTTTTGCATTGTTATTTAATGAATAAAATTCTTTTTGTTCAGTAAAGACGAAGCGTTTGTGTTCTGTTTAAGTATGGATATATGCACATACATATTATAATAGCTCCCATTTCTCTGCACCTGAGTGGTCTGGGTTGAGTCTCTTACAGACTTTCTTCCTGAATATTTATATCCCTACTCATTTCTTCGTTTCATTTCGTGCTCTAGCGCTCTACTAACTTCCTCCGCTTCGCTTAACAATCTCTTTTCATTCTCTACGCTCTGCTCCTGTGGAAAACTCATTTTCACATTTACTACCTAGTAGAGAAGAGCAGCAGATGTAATTTTAGTGAAATTACTTGTGACACCCAATAAAGCTACCTACCTATTTGTATACAGCCAAGAACCAAGCCAACAGCACCTGACCTGAGTAGAATCTTTTGATTAAACCAGTTCAGAATTAAACTGAGCGAGGATGAGACCCATTCAAGTCGGCATACTGTTAGTCAACAATTATTGTAACAATCAGCGTTATATAATTGAAATATTTGTACTATCTACATGTAGCGAAGATTATCCATGCGAAATAATTGGCAAAAGTTTCTCATCCGCATCCTAAATACACAAAGGGAGGAATCCTTATGCTATTATGTATAGTTTCCTATTATTAACTATTATATTTTACGACATAAAAAGAATAGGCACCTACCTACTGCAGAGTATTTATCCAGTAAATTAACTTTTAATGCCAAGTGTGTGAAGCCAACGTCTACGTCGCACAAATTACAAATAAAGAATGTATAAACACTTTTGTCAAGGAGCTAATCAACTTAGAAGTTAAGTGGAAGTTTATTAGCTGAATAGATGCTGACTTGACTTTTGTAACTCTTCTGGTATTGACAATTTTCAACAATGAAATGCTCTAGAAACTGAAGAGAAAGCGGATAAGTCGCAGAGACACATTCCATTCCATCGGAAATTAATATCCAAGATCAAAGAAAGTAAAAATGAAGAGAGGGATCAACGGCCCTTCCCTCAGGGATGCAACAAATGATGTCTTGTTGGTATTGCCAAAGCTTTCTTTACAACATCCTTAGTGTACCTAGCATTACACAAATTCATTTGTATACCAATACTAGGAATGACACGCCATTTCTAGTATTTTTTATAAAAACACATTCTTTCTTGGAAAACCCTCTGGAATAAAAATTTGCGAGATAGCTCATGCATTCAAATAATGGTGTCAGAATAAGAAAAAGTAAAAGAGATTATTGTGTAAGTTGTATAATATGCAACAATTTATCGGAAAATCTTTTAGAGAAGTTTCGTATTACTTTCGTTTGAGTAGTTTAATGTATCAAATAATGGAATTCCAACGATTCCATCCCTTTTATGCAAACTCTTTTAATAAACAGAATAAAAATGAATCTTAAATATGAAAGTTGGAAAGAAAATTCGACTGAAGACTTTTGACGGTGCTATATTTAAGTAGAAAGAGGGAAATGGCTACGCTCCTGCGAAAAGCAGTTGACAATGAAATGAAGAAGACAAAGGGAAGGCAATGAGACGAGAAGTGAAGTCTTTTCTTCTCTACATCCGAAAAATAGTTGTGAGACGTAATCTTTAAATTGCATGTTGCCATCACAATGTCATAAAGTCTATTCCCTTCTGTTGTTACATTTTCTCTTTACTTCCTTCGCGTTCTCTGTTCTCCAGCCATCCAGCCAAGTTCCAGCCAATTCCTTTAGTAGAAAGATAAGTCGAGTCTAAATATAAAATTTTTTGCGTAATATATCTTTCTATGCCCTGGAGGAAGTATATTTTGTGTACAGTAATCTGCCTTTTCCTCTTCTTATATTTTCGTTTGCTATATAGCAGAATTGTATTCATGCGTAAATACATATAGAGATGGAGATTAAGGATAAGTATGTATGTACCTACTTTATTTTATTTTTGGTTCCCACTCGCTATAGATGCACATACAACATAAATATTTTTTCCCTGATTCCACAACGCATTGTTTACTTTCAAAATAATATTTTATACTGTACTTATTTTTGGCATATTTATTAATAGACACTTAAACTCATACTATATTTATATAAGAGATAAATAAAGAATCTAAACGTAAGCCTAGGAGAAAGTAAATCGGGCAGTTCTGAATTTATTCATCACCACAATTTTTTTTACCCGCAAAATGATTATCCAGCCTTCTAAAGTATTCTTTTGCTAATGCGAAATCTTCATCGTGGTTTATTTAAATGTCTATGCAAACAATTTTATTTAGATATTATGTGAAAGAGCAGTTTAAATAAATAAAAACGATCATATTATTCTAGATAATTCTATTGTTGCATGCAGAGGGAAAATGTTCAAGTCGTTTACTATTCCGTAAAAAATGGTTTGAAAGACGAAAACAAATTATTATGCAGCAGAAAGTTTGGTAAACAATAACAAAAATAATGACATTATGCCCACGTGCCATCATTGTCTTAACTTTTCACCTTACTGTTAGTAAACAGAAATCTGTTTGTTTGAAAACAACAATGAATCTAACAATACCATCAACCATTGGAAACACTATGGAATATTATTAATCGACACTACATACTTTAAAAATACGGTATATGGTAACGTTTTAGAAAACGTTTTAAATTCACAATATCGTATTGCACACAAATAATAAGTACGCTAAAATTAATACATACATACTTATCAGACGAATTAAAAATCCGTAGAGAGACAGGATAGTGAGTTTATGATAGATTTGTACTTTACCGTATTGTTGCTTAGAAAATGAGTGGATAGAATATACGTACCTGAAATAGAAAAAAAATTCATATTATTATTATTAGTTACTGATTTTTACTAATAATATTTTAATTTAATAAATAAATACAAGTTCTGTCATGCTATAACCAAAGGAACCCCAAAAGTATAGTAAACAAGTTCCACATTATACAGAATATGGAGCATTAACTTCCATAAGGCATATTTATATGCTAACTCCTTATACATCCTAAATCCTAATGTGAATATTTAATTGAAGCATCTTATGCTTATCCGTAGCAGATAATAGATATACACACAATTAGGTATTTATCATATGTATTATGCAAGGTAAAATAACCTACGGAGAAATGTTAATATTTAAATGCGCATTTTCAATCTTCTTTGAGAAATAATTCCTCCATGGAAGATTATTAGTAGGTACTGATTATGAGTTACATAACTATATACTATTACTATTAATCTACATATGAAAACAGCAATTTTATAAAAGCAAAAGAAGATGAGATAATAATAGAAGAAGGGAAAAGGTGTTAAATGTAGTTCATTCTAAATAAACCAAACCATTTTGAAATGTGTTCTGCAGTAAATACGTTTTGCTAGCATGCAATTATTGTTTCATCAAGAAGAAAAAAGTTTTAGAAGATGAAGTTGTCAGTTTAACTGTTGAAGAGGAAAGAAGAGATTTGTGGTGACGGGACTTGACTCACTCGACTTGAGACACTTGAGTTTAAAGATGCGTCGAGTGACGGAGGGCAGGAGCAGACAACAGACAAGTGGAGCAGAAGACAAATGTCTCATCCCGAGATTGCCAATCTTAGCAAAACTACTTGGATAATGGGAAGGAGGCTGAGATGTTGAGAGAGATGAGCATCTACTTAATTCTCAACTCATTTGTTTATATACCTTTGTAGCCATAACAGTATACTTGCAGAAAAGGAGGCAAGATGAGATATTTAACTAACAGTTAAGTTAATGCATCTAATTCTAAAGATATAACTCTCTTGCCATGTGATGTATGTACCTACTTAAGTATTATATATTATACAGTAATTGTTTAGCATTTGTATGTCTTTCTTTCCATTCTTTCCTTTTTGGGAACTTTATTATAACGTTCTTCTATGCAAACCACTTTTCACTTGGATTTATACTTTCTACTAATACCTTATAATTTAGGAACCTACTGATATACTACCTTACTTACGCATACTTAAACTGTAAGCGTAAAAACCTGTTGCTCATGAAAATGTTATAATGTAACGTATACTATAAATATCATTCCTATAATTCTTCATATTCTGTTTATCTGCAATTTTTTGATTGGCACCCTTATAATTAGCAGCATGGGCAATGTTTGAAAGGTTTACGGATAAGTAATCAATCGTAATACCATGGATTCCAATCATTTTAAATTATTTATGAATTCTTTAAGTATGTATTAATCCTGGAACGAGACGCTAGAACGAAATAATAGCTTTAAAAACTATTTATATGAAAGATTAGGGATGGGTGTCCTTTAAATACAGTAAAATTATAAGTTCTTAAGGCTTTGCATACATACGCCTCAAAAAATGCAGACAGATAGATATAGATAGACGCAGACTGAGATGAATAGAATACGTGGACATGATGATTTAGTACTGACAGTAAATTGATGTAGTATTTAAGAGGAGGGGATGGAATCAAGAGATTGATTTATGAGATCACTCTCTGCGGGCACTGAAAAAACTACTTTTTTGTACTCTATCAATCGATAAGTACATATATTTATGTAGGGAATAAGAATGGAAATAGACAGTGCTTTTATTTGTGGAGAAATTCAAGGCAAAACCACTACACCAATTATTTAAATTGCTTGTAAGAAAAGTAATTATACTAAGTAAATGCAAAATGTCTTATTATTAAAATACCTAAAATTATAATTACCAGGATTTAAGAAATGACACTTTTTTATTTTTGTTTTTGATCTTAATATCTGTTTTTTAACTTTATACATTTTCTAATGCTGCAAAAATATACCATTAGTTAAGAATATAATTCCTTTGCTTTAATGATCCTGTGAATATAAGTCAAAATTATAATTTAATATTTGCAACTTTCGGTGTCACCAAAAGTAAAGCTGGTATATGTTTAACATAAAATCATTCTTATTAATAATATGCAGTGACAAATATTTTGAAAAATAATATTAAAAAATTGCTTTTAAGACAATAAAATTACAGATAGTAACTGTATGTTGATGTTTTTTGGAAATGGTACTTTTGTGGAGCAAAGGATTTTGGAAATAAGAAGACAATATGACATATAAAATGATGTAGTACACTATTATGTATTGCTGTATTATGTATACTATCTGTACTATGTATTAATGTGAATTTGGTGGAATGAATTGAGAGATTTGAATTGAACTCCTTTCATTGTTTCACACGGACCTCAGTGGGGAAAAAATGAAGAATGGAAAAGAAAGCGGTGAAAGTGGTAATTCATTCAAAAAGAGATTGGTATGAGGAAACTAAGAAAACTCTTCCCTTGACTCTTAAGACTTGCAGTGGGTTGACAACATAGTAGTGTATAAATTATTAAGTGGTTATTTATGAGACACCACTTTATAAGAATACTTTGTCTGTCTGTCCGACGAAGGCCACTGTAGCATTTTCCAACCATGCAGTGTCTTGGAATTTTATTTTCAGAAGTTGATATCGAGTTCTAGCCACGCCCACCAAATTTTAAATGGCAACATATGGCAAGTGGGGTAAAGCTATGAAGTTGGCGAGGACAACTATGAATCTCAATTTAACCCAGACCTGGGGTAGTGAGATTTCATGAGAATCCAGTGCTAAATGATTATTTAAAGTATTGCTGTTAACAAAACGGGTAGTTTAGTGACTATTTAGAGCAACACCCGTTTTGTAGTGGTTTATTTGGGCTGGGAGTGAGTTAGATGTTCTCTCACTTCCACTTCACATTCAAAATGAGACTTTGGATCCTGACACTTACGCTCTTGAGTCGAGATTTCAAGATTTCTTGGCTTGGCTTTCACCATTTCATGATACTTATTATAGGATACTATATTGTATAATATTTGTATGCATGTGCACTTACTAACTGCATGTGATAGTTATCTTATATGATATGGCATGGTAATGTAGTCAATTCTATTCATAAAATAACTATTTTTCTATACTTTGTACGAGGAGAACTTGAACTGAACTAGTTTAACTACATCTTCTGACTTACTACTCACTATCCACTCTCTGGTTCTTGACTTCTCTTTTAAATACTGTGCCCTAGATTTTTGACTCTATTTTGGGTTCTCTTCACCACTAGACTTTCACTTTCTATTCCTTTCTCCCCCGTCTCCCTATTCTTTCCCTTTCTTTGACTTTGGCAGAAAATCAAAACAGAAAGTAATCTAAAGTCGTTTGTCGTTGACATTTTCTATCTCTTTTATCTTAACTTCTTGAATTGAAACTTATTAAGCGTAGACAGGCATTATTTCCATACGCATTATTATTGTGAATTCCATTTTTTAAAGAAATGTTCTGTATTTTACAAGAAGATGCGTTTTCGGGGAACAAAAAATACATTTACATTTTTGGTCTGATATGTATGTATAAGAGAAAATTAAAATATTTTATGTATGTGTGCACGCAGTAGTAGTTGTGGGAAAAGATGTAAATTGTATGAGTTATTGTTGAGGAAAGGATATGAAAATGAAATCTAACTTGTAGATGAAATACGCAATAAGAAAAGGATAGTAAGCCAAAAGGCATTTTGTCGGAGCCTGTAGAACGCTCATATATTGTAGTACATGTGTAGTACTACATAGGCTCAATTCTGGAATCCAAGAATGGAAAATGGTCGGAAAGGAATTAAGAGAGAGGGATTGCTACGAGTTATCTTCTTGTTTGTGTGGAATGCGTTCCTAGTTGGTGATCTTGCCTTCCGCTTTCCCTTTGACTTTCTCTTCTTTTGCCTACGATCATGGGAAAGTCGTGTTCTTGAACGAGAGATGAGACTATTTATAGCAGTTCTTCTCAAAATGACTTGCTACGACTACAGATTAGGGACATCTAAAGGAAAGTGTGTATTTATGTAACCTACGCAGAATAAATCCTCGACTATAAGACGCGTACAACTTTACAAAACAAAACTTTCCTTAAAAATTGGGTATTTTGACGATTTTGCAATTGATAATACAAAAAAGGCCAATTTAGCTTTTTCTATGCTAAAATAGCTAACAGGCCAAGCTAATAAATATATAACGTGGTACCTTATATGTAGGAGAGCGGCTTATATTGGGATAGCCTTTTCTTGCATATAACAAGTTAAGTTGGCCTTATCTACTTGTATACAGGAATTTAATTAGCCCTTTTTGCATCATAGGACACGAAATTGATAAAACTTAATTAAAGTGCAAAAATTTTAAAAAGGATTTATGCAATTTAATTTTTTAAGTGGAGGTTGGGATAATTTTATAACATTGCGGCTTAACCATGAATGACGGCTTATATTTGAGAAGTAATTTTGCCTAAGTATAAGTAGTGTGGCTTGAAAGTGATTCTACAGACTGTTTTCCACATTTCACGCGTAAACGACAGTAGACAAACAAGAAAACAAAATCTCCAATCCAATTGAATCGACTTTTTTATTTACTATCGCAACTCTACTGCTCTAGATTTCACTTTCAATGTCTCTGTCTGCCGTGGCGTTTGTTTCCCAGTCTCCTTTTGATAGTTACTTACTTAGGGATGGGAGGAATCTCTGTAGCCAGCAAAGTAAGGGAGTGAACTGAACTAACGATAAGTAAATAGACGTAAAAGTGACGGACTTTTAAAAGTCCAATTTACTTGCTATGTAAGGACATGCATATATGTACATACACAACGCAATGGTCGTAGTCGCCGCCTCCCTCATCCTTCATCTCAACAAATAATGAAAATTTAGTGAAGCGTCTCAACACTTGACATGGAGTCCTTGTCATTGCTCAGGGAATTCCTTGTCACTTCCCTTGTCACCGTCACATGTATTTCACTTTAACTCTACCGCCAGGTTTTTTCACTCAAACCATTTTACTAATGAATTTTCAAAATGTTCCACCTTTCCAATACCTAAGTATTCAATCTCTGTAATCCATTTTGAATAGAACACAGTATCCCAGTACAATGGAAATTAAGAAGCTGATTCAATGTGAAGACAATAATATTAGATACAAATCGTAAGTACATAATATTGCTACAGTTACAGACTACATACTAGTTGTATCTACGCAGGCTTAGTTCACGCCACGATATAAATAGAATGTGGTCGCAAAAAACGAAATAAATACAATGGACATACTTTCGTTCTCTCTTTTGTTATGGCTACTTACTAAACAAAAGCAGCACTTAAACAAAGAAAACAACATAAGTATTATTGTGCTAACATTGTATGAGCTTAAATATTTTTATTGAGTGTGGGTGAATATGTTTGCTTTATATCAGGTATATCTTTATATCTATCCCATTTTGCTATATTAGTGTTGAAATCCCACAAGCTCTATAAATTTCTAAGTTTACGTGAAACTTAGCAAAAGACACTGCAATCTGAATTATATAATAATTCGATATACAGATTTAAATATCAAGAAAAGGAGCTTAAAATGTTTTCCTTTTAATTTTAGGATCCCCTAGTTGGAAGATTAAGAAAATTTGAAAAAGCAAAAATCACTTGTGATTGTTTTACATTTTAATAGTTTAGAAATTGTCTACTGAGGTAGCTTACTTTTAATATTTTAATTGAAGGTTACCTGTTACCTTTACAAATGCCTCACGTGACCTGCTTGTCTTTAAATGTAGATCAACTTTAATTCATGCAAATTCTTCGTATGTACATTTCTTAGAGTATACATGGACATAGCGAATAGCGTACGATATAATATAATAAACCAATTTAGTATTAGGTATATTACGTATTTCCCATAATAACACAACGATTGGATATCTTTATTCTAATCCTGCTATTTTCCTGTTAAATAGTTAGTTAGAATACATAGGGCTACAATTAGATTATACTTGCAAGTAGTAGACAAATAGACGAGAGAATGTGTATTCATAAACAGGCGTAATGTTCTGATTATATAGGTTTTGTATTTAGCTTCTCCTTTGTTTCGAAGGAAACAGAGTCGCTCTCCGTCCGCTTTCTCAAAGGAACCTTCTTTCTCTTTGACTTTCTCTTTGACATGAGCTAGGCAGGGCTTTGAAATGGAATCTCTTCTTAAGTATTAAGTAACCTCTAGCCACAAAGCAACACCCAGCTAGGCACACAGCAAAACCACTTAACAATCTCAAATCCTTTCATTCCCCTGAATATATTTATATTACGTAATATCCATATAAACTTCACTAACCTACAAATCTAACAAAGAATACACAAGACATGCAGGGTCCAGAATATTTGAATTATCCCAACGTACCCCCAAAATCTATTTACACAATATTAAAGTAGAGTATGGTTTTTGGAGTATACTAATATAACCAAAATCCCATAATATATGTACTAGATATTCACTAATAGATGATAATATCAGTAGTGCCTATATGTTTTAAAGTTCCATAAACCCAGCGCAGTGCAGTGTGTGGGTGTTAAGAATAATTGAGGACCCTGGACTGCTGAATTCTACTCTCCAGTCCACCATTTATATCAGTAGCATAAATATTATAAACACAAGCAGTGTATAAGTACAGCTTACAACTTTCTCTTTCTAAGCTTTTCTCTCTATACAGAGTTAGAATACAATGCACAGTATTATAGTTAAAGCTGAATAGAATAATAATCTGTGCTTTCTAATGTCCCCATTAGAATTCCGATTTGAGACATGGCACACTATGAATGCATGCGAATTTCTTACAAAGTCAAGAAAGGTTGACAAATGTTCCTAAGTACATACTTACATGCATTTAACTTTGTAGAACTAGAGATAAGTAAGCAGTACACTAGTACAAAGTCTATGCATGCCGCATTTCCTATTTTAATGCCCAACCTTAACATTATTAAAGCCGTTTCTTAGTGTTATAATATATATAATCAAGGAAACATGCATGTTGGTATTATATTACATTATTTTTCTGCAAAACCAGCTCCGGTTTCAAAAATCTGTGACACTAAAGATATAGCACAATAAATGTTTACTATTTACTTAAATACAATAAAATTGGTAAGTTATTTTTCACTCTTTACTGTAAATAAGGACGATATGTGGTTAAAAGAGAATATACGGTGTCAGATATTATATGCAACTACGGATATCTAAAGACTACGTGATAAAATTCATTTAATTTTTCCTTGAAATTTCTTTTGCTCTATACTCTGTCTCTGTGCATTGGCTTGTGCCTTTATACTGAATCTCCGTCTCTTTGTTGTACTTTAGGGAAATTTAAAAACACAGAGAGCTCGACGTTGGACGTAAAGTCAAAGAGAAATATTCTAAGGCTTGTATTTAATAGTCAAATCAGGACAGGAAGAGGAGGAGGGATAGAATTGATTGAAAATCTCTGTCCTGGACTTCATTTTGATCGAAATTCAAAGCAGAGCAATTCATTCATTTAAGTCTGCTTAATTCATAAGATTTCTTTCTACACTTTGTCCTTGTCCTTCCTCTCCATCTCCTCCTTCCGCCGACTTCCTTACTTGCTTATAAAATATACTTCTTAACTTAACTTACACTAACATTCCTTATTTGTACTTGAAACTTTTCCATGTAGCTTTGTTCAGGGTTAGGAATTTCTTTGGCTGCCACCCAATGTCATAAATAATGAGTCTGTATACATAATACCTTCCCTTCTTTCTGTGTATTTCGACATCCGCCCCTGTCCTTAGTATATTAGTAATATTAAAAAGAAATGCGCAGCATAGTAAGTCTCCACAAAAGAATTGTAGTCTTTTTAATAGGCAAACTTGCCTATAGGACATTCAAATAAGATTATCAACCAAAAACGAAAATTGTAAAAGGATCGGGAGTTTTGGGAAATATTTTGTGAATATTGCCTTTACGATCCGAAAATAAAGTTAATATTCACCAAATTGACCTTTCCTACGATAACCACGTCAATATAATGTGCTCAGCATCAAAGTGGGAACTGTTTTGCAAATTATACGACATTTTTCTTCTACACGTGCCAATTTTCCTCCACAGCATTTATATATTTGTAGGAACCATTTATTTATCCATTATAAGTTGTATATTACTTAAACTAGTATCCTTATAAAGAAGTTTAGGTACGCTTTTCTTAACAAAGGAAGGGAACCAAACACTTATCGTTACTAAACTACATTTTAGATCTGAAGATAGTCGCGTCTGCCAAGAAGTCTGTACTCTGAGAAGGAGACGGTGTACATGTAATGTAATGTTGTGTAATATTTAGACTTAAGTAAGTAGGTGTATTGCAAAATGGTTTAGTTATCTTTAGTGCTATGCTATGACGGCAGGATATATTAAAATAGTGGGATGAAAGAAACAGCGGGGGGCAAGAGGAAAACAAAGTTGTTGTCTACAGCCCAGTAATAATTTATGTAGAGCAGTCCCATCTAAATCTTATAGTTTGATAGTCTCTCTTCGTTTCCGGAATTTAATTTGGTCAATTTTAGAAGATGTATAAAGCGCTATTTTGTTTGAGATGTGATTTGATTGCTATTTAATGTTGGCTTCCTCTCCTTCTGAAAGTAAAGCCGAAGCCAAAGTCCAAAGTCGCCTTCCCACTCATAACAACCAAAGTATACATTAGATTACATGGAATACAAACGTGCTTGTATGTTATGTAAGTAAAAATATTTAAGTAATCTCCCAATACTCTGCACATAAAACGCAACGGTTCATCTGCTGATGTTGATGGCCAAGCCAAGTCTGTCGGTGTGCTAATAAATGAAAAGAATCTTCAATTGCACAAAGACAAGTCAGCACTTTGGTATAATGTGACTAAGTATATAGGATTAGTACACAGGGTTTCCTAAATAGTCCGTGTTCCGCATTTACATTATTAGATAAATTAAATTGATATTTATTGCACTCTATGTAAGATGCTTGTTTTTTTTAGTTGGCCTTCAAAAACAAAAATCGTAATTTACGTGTACAGTGTCCATAAATACCAAAATGCAATGTACGTACATAGATAAATACATATTATAGAATAATTTAGTCAAACTTTGATACTTACTGTAATAATAAGTGCAGGAAATATATTTAAGGACCCTGTACTGATCTAAGGGTTGTAAGAAATGGTGTTTATAAATTGTAAGTCAAAAAAATTAGTCTGGAAGTTTTCCAAAGCATGTCAAGTCACTGAGGCTGAGCTTTGAGCTTTAGCTGGGATGCGGGTTGGTTTCCTGAGCTTAAGAATGCAAGGACTAAAGTATATGTGCAGTACAGAGTACACTAACTACTAACTACATCAGCGGCGAGGCAACAATAAAGATATCCGATAAAACTAGACGACAGTATATATAGAGCAGTACACAGAGGAGCAGAGGGACAGGACATTACAAATACTTACATACAAATAGGAAAAAGTCAAAGGAAGAGAAAACTAATTTCCTTTTTTCGCTTTCACTCTGTAGGAATTTTCACTACTTTCACTAAAGTAAGAAAAAAATGCAAGGAAGCCACGAAAATGCAAACATTGTTGAATTGAAGTAGTTGTAGTTGTCCAATTATTTCACTCCAGTTAACAGATAGGTAGATACACACTAATGGCATACATAGTATATGTGTAACTACCAGGATAATAGTAAATAGTCGCTAACCAGGATAGAAAGATTGCTGGATAGTTACATGCCACCAGTGCAGTAACAGAAGTGAAATCACAGCAACAAATCAGATACCTACAAACTACATAATAGTAATTAGAAAAACTATTTTTACCAAGAAGTTATCAAACAACTGACATCTATTAAAGTTATCAACACTTCTGAAAGAAAGCGTGCTAAAGACAGGGTTTAGTTTGAGTAATCACACTGTGGTAATATTACCAACTTAAATTAAGAATTACCTTCTTAATTCCCTTTGGAGGAAAAGGTGTAATTGTATGAAACCTTTTTCTGTATGACTGTCGCTCTGACACAACGTCTGCGGGATGACAACAAAGTTCTTGGGATTCTTTGGATGTTGGGCGAACTTTTTGTTTCCCATTTCCGCCTTTTCACACTAAAACTGTGAGGAATGACTGTAAGTACTGTAGAGTAGAGTAGAAGAAAAAATGTTTTCACTAAAATGGAATTCACACAAAAGATCTTTAGTGCCAAGCTTTCACCTAATACATTTATAAGATACGTTAGAGGACGAGAGTTAACTTAATACAAGACATACATAAATACATCTCCTACTTATTTATTTCATTTCCATTACCAGACGAGAAAATAAACTCGGCTTTCGAATGCTCAACCATTTCCTTCCTTCCTGTGACTGAAGTAAAGAACTATGCTCAGGAAGTTCCTGTTGATATAAAAACGTCTAACTAAACTAATAATATATTGGCCAGAGTCGCATACTAAAATGCCCACCCACACTCAAATTATTGCTAGCTGGGTGGCAAAGCAAAGTTAACAAATGGGTTAAACTTGTAGCTAAAGCTCAACCATCAGATTCATTTAAGTAATCGTTTAATGAAATACAAATTATCTTATTTTACTCCTATTTTTATTATTGATGGCCAATAAAAATAGTAAAACACCTTCAACACAATTTTGATCGTCTCTTGTTAATTGACACATTCTTAAAGCACTAATTCTATTCTATCCATCTACCTATATACTTACTAGCAAGTAACCATAAAAATAACATTGAGTAGCTATTTCAACTTTTGAAAAAATATCGACGACCCCCAGCAGAGGTAGGTGCCCTTTTGTGTACGTAATGTATAGGTACATACCAAAACACTACAAATCCCGGAAAACCACGTCCTAATACTTACTGTAGTATTTATTGTGAAAATGTTAATATTGCTCTATTCAGTGCACTATATCTAGGAAACTATGGGCGTATTGAATTGAAAATTTTTATGCTGGTAGAGGACACCTATACCTAGAGTCGTCGTTCTCACTTTTTCAAAATTTTGATTTTCAAAATTTTTTATAAAATTTTCAAAATTTTGAAGTTTTGAATATAATATTGTGTGCATTCTAATAAGGTTGTTTTGCATTGTTTGAGTGGATTTAGAGTTAATTACGCATAAAAATATATTATTAACAGTTATTTGTCAAGATTCATACCTACAACATGCACTTGTAAACTTAACACCAAAAATTGACACTAATGTCTCCTCATATTTCACAATTATTTATAAATACGTTTTGAATTTTTAAATTCTTTTTATACTAATATTAATATTATTAGTGTGTTATAATTAATAAATAGGATTGCATTGCATATAGGTATTGTTCAATCCTTCTATCTGCATATGCATGCATATTAAAAGGCAAACATTTCCGGAAACAAGAAAATAATTTATCTCCGTAATTTACTTGGACGTGAAAATATAGCGGAAACATTATCACTTGGAAAGGCAACAATAAATTATAAGAGACGGACAATCATGTCTTTTGCTTTCTTTTTGCTCCTACAACACTACATGCCAAAGTAGAAGTAGGAGAAGGCAGAGTGAAGCGAAGGGGCATCTAGAGACAAATAACCTACATGTAGATACATGGAGACAGTATAACTGCTCCTTGTCGCCTACTTCCAATGACCAACCGATGTAACGTAGCAAACCTCAAATTGATGACATTAAAACTGCTATGGACTTTGTGGTTAGCCTAATCTCCAGTCTGGTCTGTAATGTTTTACTATACGGAATTTCCAATTCCAACTACACTAGCCACTTGCATCCTTAATATTTGTTTGAAAAGATCTCTGATCTAATTAAAGGTAATAAACCATGGTAAACGGTCCACCGAAGTATTGGAATGGTAACAGTCAAGGTTAATAGACCAAATATATAAGTAGGATCCGGGCCCTATAATTTGCAGGACCCGGGTCCGATAATTTACAGGACCCACAAGACTCGGGTCCTATAATTTACAGGACCCACAGGACCCGGGTC
>JAQFYC010002973.1:0-22707 GCA_034694165.1 Tomocerus mixtus | reverse complement strand
AGTGCACAGAATAAGCGGTAACATTTTATCCGTATTATAAAATACAACTATGGATTTATTCTCTCTTCTATTCATTTATACTTCGTAGTTCTGTCCAATCAGAATAAGGTATATAAGTACAACCAGCCGTATACTGTACTGCTACTTTGACTGTAGTATACTGTATACTACACAAATGCAATCATTTATTTTCCTTGAAGGCAGATTTAATGCATTTATCGATATTTTGGCATGTGTGCAGTGCACTGTGCTGCAGCAAACGCAGAACTACGAACGAAGGAAGTCAGGCAAACAACGAAAGATCAATGTTTCGTCTGAACTACAATAGGTACAATCTAGATTTACATATTTATATGGGTTTCTTTTCCTTTATACACATTTAACCCTTAAAAGCATTAAAGGTAAACGAAATAACACTATATGATAAGTACCTTGCAATATGCCATGCCACCTAATACGTACATTTACCTGCACACCGTAAGCCGTAAGCGTAAGATTATATTACATTATATAATTTTAGCCGCACACAGATTACGATTCTTCACTTTTCGCTTGAATTCCTATTCCTACATCTAATCTTGCTGAAGATGAAGAACAGAATTCAATGTTATTACATACATTATCTAAAAAGGTAAAGCAATAGTAATAACAATATAAAGTAAGTATACATAGTACAATTCGCATATTCGCATAACAAAAGTTTTGTTAAGAGTGTACTCCACGTAAGGTACCCGTTAACCCGTTCCTTGTCCGGAATACGTATGTAATCTATCGTAATTCGAAATCGTAGCCAACAAACACTTATAATATTACCCTTAGACCAATATCTCTTTATATGGACTTCTGAGCTGAGAACCTTAATGTACAAAACCAAATTACAAATATATAACATAAATGTAAACTGTGGACACAATAACCTGCAACGTACATAGTACATGCAAAAATCGTCTTGAGCGAAACGAGCCTGAGCCAAGCCATCAACCCATAGAGGATTCTTGAATCTAACAAAGGCAATGACTATGAAGATGAAGTGGAGGATATATTCAGTAATTGTATACAAATATAAACAAAACTCGCTCACTAGCAAACAATACGCTCAAAGCGACACAAAATGCTAACAAAGAAGAGAAGAAAGAATTCTTGTTCTTCTCTGATGGGATGTGACGTGATCTCATCCTCATCTTGAGATCACTTCAGTAAATAGTAAATATCCCACCCAACTCAGTTCAACGAGTTTGAGTTGAGTTCAGCTTGTTTCCCCATTCCCTTTGTATTTCTAATTCAGAATTTTGAAAAGCGGAGAACGTCTCTTGACAAACTAAAATGAGATTAACATGTGAGCTGAGCTGTAATGAATATGAGTGGGATGAAAGGGAACGGAGAATCTAAACCCACTGAAATGCAAAAAAGGAACGAGAAATGGAAAACTAACCTTTGACATTTATAAGTACTAATCGTGCACACAGAAAAAGAAGGAAGGGAGAGGCAGAGTTGAGATGTTGACATAGTCCATTTACATTGCATTACATTTACCCACACGGCGGTAGTACATGTTGCAACATAATAACATCTCCTCGCTTCTTATTCTTCCAAGGAAAAGGAAACCAAAGAGTTTTTTTCAATACACACGCAAAACAAATACACTTTTCGGCTATTCCTGCTTTCCTAAATAGTAAACATTGCATTGCAACATACTGCATGTTACATATAACAGAGATCTATAGAGACACATTCTACCCACATACAAAACAGACGAAGACAGATTATTGGATGCAATGGGAAACCTTTTTACGATGGGATGCGGAATGAATTGAATGCTATTCAAATGTAGGGCAAGATTCCTATTCGTACGACGAGATACATACTTACATAAGGTTTTTTGTAGTTTTCGCACGTACGGGTTCCCTTTAGAAAGAACTGCAAGCTGAACCAACGCCAGCCAAAGAATGCCAGCCAAGTCTCTTATCTTCGACATACTGTTGTACTTATGTAGGTACTTATTAAGTAGGAGAATCTAGGTGGTCTGGTCTGGTCAGTTAAATAAAAGAGTTACGTAATACATTGTAGGATAGTATAATATAATGATGTAACTCTACAGATCTAGGTGCGTGTGTACAAAATTCATTAAAGACAATACTGTTATCATTATCATACTTATTTTATACATCTCCTCTAATGAATAACTGGCTTTAACGTAGCTTAACTGCACGTGCGTTGATATAGTATGTACCCAGATACACTACTAACTAGCCAAGAGGATTGCTCAACATTCATTCAATTTACTGTGTCAATCCTATATAATAACAGAATAGTCATTTTAATCCATTCATTTAAAGTTTTGTAATTCATTTACAAGAATTTCATTCAGCTACAGAGAAGAAACAGTCCTTCTTTCCAGCAAGTAAATAAATACAGTATTAATACCTAAGTAGAACATTCATGAAATAATCTTAAAATGAAAATACATACACAAATTATAATATAGTAGAGGAAGGTACATTTTGTGTCATTTTGTCAATTACAGCGTGTATGCTACTAAAATATATTGCCAGCTTATTTGCGAATTTGAGGTACTGAGAATCATAATCTGCATGTGTAGTGTAATTTATTCCTGTACTATATAAGCATAATGGGTTTGCATCTTAATGTGCACAATTCTGTGTATTATATGAAGAGGTTTGCTTTGCTCTGCTCTACTAGTCTTCCAAAGAGAGTTGTCGAGCTGAATAGTTGGGGTCTCATTAGAATCTGAAAAGGAACTAACTTTGGTAATTATCCTTCATTTATTGTCCGTATTAATGGATCCTTTGGAGGACAACTAAAAGCCTTTAGTGCCTTTTCGATGCTCACTCGGTCAAGACGAATCTTTTGGCTCCTTTTTGCGGCGTAGTATTACAATTTCTCCAGATATTCTAATGTTCTATAGCTTATTGCATTATTGCTTGCATATTATACTCATATCAGTATAACTCACAAAAATCAATATACTACTACTACTACTTTACTACAATGCCAACTGAACTGAACTGAACTTTCGATGTTCTTATACTTACATTATTGGACTACGCCAAAGGAACGATAACAGAACACAAACGATTCTTTTGGTGCATTAACTCAAAGACATGCACTATACACCTTTAGGACGATTAGTCTTCCATACCAATACCAATAGTAATATCAGCAGTAGTCATCTTATATTACATAGAGTAGAGGCAGCAGAGTTTAACTTACGTAATAATACTCTGGAATGAAATCGCATTGAAAACCGAAAAGACATAGGAAGGAATGCCAAGGGAAGTGAACTACTATTTGTAATACCAAACATAAAAGTCAAGTGAAGGAAGCCAAAGGAAAGTAGGAAAGAAAGATTTCGGCTAAACACACGACAACAGGCTTTCTCACTCCAGTCCACTCGCACGCCTAGTTTGCAGTTTGGAGTTTGGCTTGGGCTTTCCCTCTGATGTGATGATGTTGGCCAACTCAAACAGAAACTACAACGGCATGGCACTTGCTTTATAGTTTATAGCATCAAAATACTTTGGGAAAGAAAAGGATCGGATAAGGATAGTAGTCCCATAATTCAGTTATATAACATAACCCAGCCAGAAAGAACATACTTGTAGTTCAGTAGTCACATAATTCAGTTATATAACAGCAAACACCAAACCAAGAAAGAACGGAGCCACTTCTCTTTATTCTGTTACACTCCATATTTCAGCCCATATAAATAGTACTACATTCACATATACAAAACTTGTACTATGTAGGCATATATTGTACTAGTACTAAGGAAAGGAATGTATGTTTATAGATTCCTTTCCTTTTACTACAGATATCACAAGAACTATGCACTAATAGTACTAGTCATTTTGAATACAATGAAAATAGTCCACTATACTCAACTCAAACAGAACTGCCACCCGGGTTCTTGAACTCTACGCTACGATAGTCAACTCAACTCAACTAAGTCAACGCCGGAACGAAGCGAAATAATACGTCGCGACTTTTAAGCACAAAAGTCACCATTTCCGCACAGTGTCCCGTCGCATCGCTTTAAACTGCAATCCAAACTTGCAAACTCAACTGGAACTTCAAACCGGAGAAAATTCCTTTCTCAATAGCTCACTTTCACTATTTCACTACACTGCTACAGTAGTATACATTATACATCATTGCATTCAACTATGTATGTACTAATTATGTAGTATCCAAAAGCAATAGAATAAGCAATTAAATAAAGACACAGAAACACAAAGCAATTTTACTCTATATTTTTTAATTCCTCTCGATATGCTACTCTCATTTCATAGACAAAATCTAATTAAGTAGGAACACTTACACTGTCATGTTACTGCTATTCCGAATTACGCTTCAAGCTACAAATATATGTATCGTCATTCTCTTTATGTATAAGTAATATGAACCCATAATGAATATGAGAAGGAAGGGGCGACATTTAAATTAAAACCTTTTCATATACAAGTAGATCAGGTCAGAGGTCAGCAGACATGACTTGATGACTATACAACAACATGACACTAACAAAACAAAGACTTATACGACAGACTACACCGTAAATAGATAAATATGTATATGTATGTGAGCAAGCTTTGTTAAGTTACACCGCATGTAAGTTCAGATGTACTAACGTGTTACGTAATACATTTTAAGTATTCACAAAAGGATATCGTAGAAGTAATTTAATAATGCAAATAGTAAACCCACTCAAGAACTTAATAATACTGACTACGGAGTAAAATGTATCATATTATAAGAGTACAGTAGAACATAAAGAAGAAGTCAAACAAAATACCGTACACTTGCACTTGTAAAACTTAGTTAGCGTTAGTGAGCCATCATTATTCTGCAAACTTTAGCATAATGCAGGCATCAGAACAGAACAGAGCAGACAAAAGGCTTCCAAGATAAGACATGAGCTACAAATTAGCCTTTTATAGCACATCTGTGTGCTTCACTGAATAAAAACGTCATAAAATAAAGTGGGAGATGATACTTTAGATGTTACCTTAACACGTAATCCACTCCGCTACTACGAATCTGTATAGCTACACATACTAATTACCTGCTACATATTTTCATATGATAATAATGTGACCATGACATAATACGTTTACAGCCTCTGTCTCTGAGCTTTACGTGTTAGTTAGCTAGTAAAAAGCATATTAGTTCACTACACCACACCATATTAAGGTTAACATTAACATTACTTCATTTGCAAAATATTTTACAGTTCCTCACTTCACATTACATGTGAAGTTCATCCGTTCAAGGAATATAGTAAAAAAGACGGGACGGACCATAAAATATGGTCTTTGTGAGGATACCATACCGGGGCATAAATACTATTTGGTGCAAATCCTTATATCGCTATTGATTACCTAGTCCGATTTTGTAACCACAATCATTAAAATAAGGGAAACGATCGGGCAGGTGGGCGGAGTTAAAAAAACGGGGTTCCCCATTTCACAAAATAAATGAATGTGCTATTTACACTAACCTAAGGTTACATAAATCACCCTTCCTTACTACATAATGTAACATAGCGAAATGAAATTATGTGGCAACTTTATATTTACTTATAGATAACAAACTAAAATAGCCAACTCCATTAAATAAGTAAAGGTCATGGATGATAATAAACCACATCAAACCACATTACACAACTTAGTATAGTAGAATAGGATAGTATCTAATTTTAATTTATAGACCAAAAATGACTGGCATAGAACGTGAATTGTATTGTGAATTATGAAGGAGAATAGTGAGAGAGATAGACAAAGTGTTTTCCCGAATGAAATGATGACGCCCACCTAGGTTACACTCTCTCACCTTGTTGTTTTAAGCTGAGTGAGTCCGTTGGCAATGACAGCCAACGCAGCGCAGTATAATACTTACATGATTTATATATCCATGCAGGTACACACTACATATATACGAAGAGAAGGGTTCTATCTATAGATTTATATTTTATACACGTTGCATACATGTAGATATATGGATGATCTACTATTACATATACTGTGACAAGGTCTTCTATCCTAAAAACTACAACCTAACTGATACATGGTTAGAAAGTTTTCTCCACACTGCATTAGACATTACACCTATACATGCCAACGCATTAGCACTCCTCATAAAACAGGGAAATAAAACAAAACTAGATTAGAGTGCAAACGTAAATTTTGGCATTTTTACCACCACACTGACCCAGACCAGAGGGAAGGCTAACTTCTACTTGATTTCTACTGAATTATCTGTCCATTGGATTCTCGACCGCACGTACATATTGCACAGGAAACATTTACTTGTATGTTGTACTACATCGTTCACTTATTAGAACATTGCAGAACCGCCCATCAAACCCAACAAAATCTGCAAAGGTCCTAATATAGTGACGTAACATATTTGTATATGTAGCCTTCACTTGCACTACAAAGACATCCTTAACAAATACAATACAAATACATTGTGAGGAATGTAATTCTCATGTTATGTAGTGCATTCTTGAATTACATATTCATACACAGGTCATCAAACACTACCTACTACTGACTACTGCCAATTTACAATAGACATTTGATTGTTATAATCCTCCTACTCCTATAGTAGTCCAGCTTTGAATTGTGCATTTATATTACCTTTATGTATGTGCCACTGAACTGAACTATTGCACTTTACTATACCATACATGAATCTCGGTTTCAGATTGTAATTTATAAAAAACATAAACAGGCGCAATTGTGTAATGTTATCTCATTCCACTCATAGTTTGCTAATTTATGCCTTAGAATGAAAACATCATCATAATGTTCTGTATACCTAGACCTAGGTAAAAATATTATTTTGTAATATAATTAAGAAATCAATGAGTAAAATCCGCAGTATCAGTATCACGGTATCATTGGTAGTGTTATATTGCATAGTCAACATCACACAGCAGTTCACTTTTAGTTTTTCGTAGTACCGGACACGAAACAACAACAAACAATAGCAAATTCATAATCCTAGTCGGATTTTCTATACTGATACTTCAATATCCGTAAATACTCTTACTACTCACAAACATTATACGATTCAAGATTCAATTTTACAGAACAGAAATAAAGTATGATTGTACAAAAATAGCAAATGCCAATGTTGTAGCCTGTAGTGCACTATGTATGTATTAACAATGAGCTGCATTTCAACTATAGGTTGTAGTGACTCTGACTCTGTTTGTATATGTTTGTATATAATGTATTGACTAGAGAAGTCATCCTACACACAAGGCAAGTATACTAGAATGTAATATAACTTAATGTCTTGCTGGATAAAAATAGCTCCGAAAAACACGAGATCGAGATAGAAATAAAGAATTTGAGGTCTTATTACTTGCTAGACACAGAGCGGACCTTTAGACAGAGAGGAACCTTAACTCAGATAACCATCCGGCAAGAAGAGGAGTAACAGTCAGCAAAGGGATGCAATACATTACATGACTACGGTGCATGCAGTATAATTTACTTTAATGTTATATTATCTAATTTAATGAAATGTATAGAATGTTCTATAGTACTATGCAGTAGTGCAGTGCAGAATGCTCTATTTTAGAATGTTTCCATTTCATTCTGCAGATAATTCGTGTCTCTAGTCTTAAAGTGCTTTCAATGGATAGATATATTTAGTACTGCATCTACAAAATTCTACAATAGAGAACATGCACACCTAAACACAACTTAAAGGAGCATTTCCTAATGGTAATCTGGATGTAGTGAGTAGTGTGAATAGGAATAGTAGTACAAAATGTGATATTTCACTCACTCAACCCTTTCGTTAGTAAGTGAGCAGAGAAACCAAAGGAAATTCCCTTGGCTTTTATGTTACATTGCATATCATCATCAAATTAGCCTGGCAAAATGAGGCAAGGGAACTGGAAAACTGAGTGAGTACTAAAAGGTACTACTTACTACTTTACTAGGGCTAGGGCTGTAACTGTTCCGTTTCACCAACTTCATTATTTCGCACTAGGGCAAATTCCCATATTGGACCTTATGTTTCGTTGGCCAAAATTGGGAACCAACCTTCTATGCTAGGCTTTAATAAAAAGGTAATATTTTATATACGTCCTAGGCCCTAGGAAGAAACAGCGTGTCAAACAGGGTACCCCTTTAATTTGCCTTAAATAATGTGTACCTTGTCCTCTAACATTAATTTATCTGTATCAAGTGTATTTGGTATTGGTTCCGACTTCTGAACCCTCAATATTAATTAATGCGGTTAAATAACACGGGTTAAAGTTTAGTACGGTCATGTTCTAATGTTCTAGTACTTTCCAACTGGCTTAACTACCTGGGACATAAATTCCTGGACGAATAAAGCAAGTATACACCAAAGCCAACTTTATATGAGGCCTGAGACCATGCATGTGGAGTGGAGTATATAGTGCAACCATTAAATGGTCTTACGTATTAAGCCAAAGCCAAGGAAAGACAGGAAGGTAGATTTCCCTCAACTACTTTTGCTGGGCTTTTACTTTTAAGGACTTTCTTGTCTCGTCTTGTCTGATCTACTACTGAATTGGCTATCTATCCATCGAAAAGAGACACACCCAAACAAACTGACCTCAAATAAAATACATTACACTTACCACGAAAAGGACGTTCCTTTTCATTTCCATTCCACACTGCCCAGGAAAGCCGAGTCAAGTCACTATCATATCATACATATTATCATCACTACAACTATTCCTTACCGGCCCCTTCCTTTCCTTACAACTGAAATTTCTTACTTCTGCTCTCTTACAACAGCTACAGCGAATTACTTTCCATTACAAGATTGGAAACTGGAAATTCTTGAGAAATTGAATTTTTTCTAATAAAAAGAATAGTATAACCCCGGTCAAGGAACTACTTACATACAAAACATACTCTTTCTTAGCTCGGGGGAATCATCAACTAATGAGTTGTCCGAAACTGGGCAAGAAAACAAAAACGAATAGAGTTCTTTTCTCCTGGCCTGCCATGCCATTGCCAGGCCACGCACATAGAATTCACTATGTGAGTAGAATGAGAGTGAGAGCATGAGAACCTCCTTCGCCTTGCCGACCTTACTACACAAAATTGGCAACACACGTCACCAGGGTATAAAACTAAGTAGGATGACGATAAATCTATCTAACTCTGACAAGATCACAAAAGCAGACCAATGAAATCATGTCTTAAGCAACAGTAATATCTTATGCTAGCCAATTTACTGCTCTTAAAAACATATAACCTAATGTAACATGCTTATCCATACGAACAAACAACGTAACTTAGAATTCTGCTTAAAATTAACTTTAATTTCAGTACAATACAGTCTTTGTCCTTTATGGACGTACTTACAATTTATCTACTGTAACTTGTCTAAATGAATTCCTAATTTACGTCTCTCTTTGTTTCTCTAAGCAAGTACACAGATACTACATACATTTTGCAGCAGATAATAATAATCCTACACAACTTATACTCTAGTATACTATTCTGAATATTATTGAGTTTGTAAATACAATTTTGTATAGTGCGTTACTTAATAGTAGATACTTTCCAAATATCAGATTACTTAACTAGAACTAAACTCAATTGATACGCACACAATACTAAAGGACATAAAAAGTTACGTTTACACATTTAATTCATTCACTACATTATTACGACAGGAAATACGCACTACTGCGTTAGTTATGTACTTATGTACTTGGTTTGGTACCAATCACATCACAATGCGAAATAGTCATAGTATACGATTTGCTGGCCCTTTGGAACATTCTGGCCAATTCAATACAACCACACTTAGCTAATTGTACAACTAACTATATAATAATAATGTCCTACTACTTGTAATACTTATCTCCATATATCGTCTTTCAATGAATAATAAAACAATTTTAATGAATGCTATTACCTAAGTAAGTACCTAGTACGCAAAATACATGCTATTCTCGTATACTTAAGTAGCCAAGTACATATTATGTACAATATTATTTCGTATACATGGCATATTGGCTTTAGGTAAGAGGGTAAGACAAAGTCTTGTCCCTCATTTTTTATAGGTATATGTAGCCACCAGCATAGGTATAGCAAATGTATATTAAATACACTACGGGACTTGTATAGAGTTTCTTGTACTATTATTGTATCAGTAAAGATTTTCTTCAAGGTGAAATGAAGTGAATGCCGAATATTGTCATGTTCTGTTTCGTTCTACTAATTGACTATCTTTGTACTAAAGTTAGTATGACTGAACTGAGCAAGCTAACAGAAAGCCACTGTCCATAAATAACTTCTTATAGATACCGACAACACGACAGACAGCTAACTACATAATATTACATTACCTTGCCTTGAGTACATTTTCTAAAAAACAAAAAGGATATATACCTAACGTAATAGTATATCTATTACCATTACCATTATCTCTAAAATGACCAAATCAGCTTTTAATGTTTGCTCTAAGCAGTAAAGAGTGGATATTATAAAAAGCCATTCATGCCATTAATACAGTACTAACAGCATTATTAATGGAAAGTTGTCACACAACGAGGAATGAAGAATGCATCAAAGTACAGTATTACTAATGTGGACTGAACGGATAGCGATAGAAACATCTATAGATATTTTATTTCAAGAAAAAGATTCAAAATCAAGACAACACATGTAATGTGAAGTGAAGAAAAGTCTGCCTTAATTTCATCATCGTATCACGCACTGTAATTACGGAATTTAAGCACGAAACCCTTTTAGTGATAGTGATAGGTGGACTTACTTACATTACACGAAGAGTAGAACCAAGTCTTATTATGACCATTTTCACGATCACTCTCTTTATTTGACAAAATCCTTTAAAAGCCACAAGACTCAGCCGCAGAATTATCTTGCTCGAACTTCGAACATAACTTGCATACAGACAAAACTTTCCAACGCAAAATATAATATTCTGCTGCATTTTCTAACTGTCAACGGCAGAAACTGTATTAAAGGATAACATACTTGAGTATTCACAAATCCACACAAACGTGTGTAAGTGTATATAACACAAATTCTTACAGAGAATACTATAGGCAACATATTTAATATGATTTCATTTCTAATTCGAATATATATAATATTATAATCCAATATAGGCCTAGCCGCATACGCATAAGACACAAGGTCTCATTTACTGACTCACCACCACATATATTTCAATTCCAACTCAACTCTCAACTTATTACCAAACCAAGGGTAGGATAAAGTAATAGAAAGTATTAAATAAGTACAACCGTCATAAAAACGTGAATAAATTACAGCTAAATATTCCTAAATGAAGTCGAGCATATGCTTGACGCTCTGTCTTGTCTTGGCATGGCACATAATTATCATTACGGTCACAACACAACAAATAACACAACTCTCATCTCTTTTACTTCATTATCATTATGAGAGAATAACAAAACCCAAACCACAACATAAACAAATCCCCATACAATACCGGTCTACTCAATCAGGTTTAAATAGAATATCTTGCGAGAGAAACAATCATTGAATCATTTTTGTTAACGCAGAGTTAGCTAACTACACATATAGTTGCGTGTTGATAGTATTAGTACAAAAATATACTCCATTAGTGGCTCAATCCAGCAATTAATAAGGTTCAAGGGTGCATCATGCAAGATCATCGCTGTCGATTGTTCTATTATTACTAGCATGCAATAGTATAAATGAGACTGTCTAAACTGACTGACACTAACGTGACGCTGGCGATGAGAAGTAGAAATACAACTTACCAGAATAGCAAATCATACCTTAAATAAAACAATACAATAGAGTTACAGCTATAAATACGACTAACAACACGAAGCATTACTTTCATGTGCACTTAAATTACTGTCTTGTCTTTCTATATACTTTAAACAGTATCTATAAGTAGTAAGTAGCTAAAGTAGGTAGGTAATAATCATTTTAACTCGAATAATTGTCAAGTATTTAGAACCACTGCACTAGTAGCGTATTATTATAAACATTTTAAACATATATACGTAGATATAGAGGTAGACCTCAGGATGGCATGTCCATGTCCGTCCATGATTATATTCTATATTACAGAGAAGCCTGGGAGAATTCACAACATTTCATATACATGCTATTAGCTTTGAGAGCAGCGTGTTATTATTTCTATTACTATACTACAGTCCTACTCCTACTGCATTTATTAGTGATGTGTTTCCTCCACAACATATAACAACAGAATAATACCACAGAATGGAGAATAATGATAGAATGACCTTCTATTTATCATCCCTCACTCATTCGTCCACTCTCTGCTCTGTGAGAATACAGGCACATGCATTTAAAGTCAAGCAATAGAAATGGACGACGAAACCAAAACCAGCCAAGCTGGACTTTGACTCTGACTCATCGTCATGCAACTTCTTGTAATATGGACTCTGATCTGACTCTGGACGGGCTGGGGCTGGACTGGACTGTTGGTAACCTTATTGTTACATAGTTAAGATCCTTTTTGCCATGCATAGACATAGACAGGTCACTAGTAATAAAATAAGTTCTCATCAATGCAATTTTACACTACAGCTTATAAATTCAACTTATCTTTCTAAAGAGCGTCTTTATACTTTCCATTCACATGACATGGGATGGATTAATGGATAAATGGATATCCATTTAAAATACCTTTTAGGCTTTAGGCAAGTTAAACTATAATAACATATTCAATTCAAAGGTGCAAATACAAGAGTTAAAATGTTATCTTTACACGCATCGACAATATAAGACGAGATTCTGCATCTTCTATTCTCACTCAACTCAAATGGTATTTATGAAGAGTAAGAGAAGCAAAGAACCAAAGAGTACACTGTACACTACGCGTAAAGTGTATGTATTTGTACTGTACAACGAGTAGTTCAGCGCTTAAGCATAATCTAAATACTAAGGATATTAAATATCCAACCCCAGTAACCCCATGTTATATTCATCCCTAGTGAGAGAGACCACATATTTATATATGCAGGGGATTCAACGAAAACTCTTAGGAAAAAAGGCAAGATTCTGTTAGTAGTCTGTATTCCTTCTCCATTACATCCCTTGTTGCATACTGTGCATACCAAACCAACTGTCCTTCCAGTTTGCATTTGATAGATATAGTAATATCTACTATATATCTATATTACAATATTACACTACTAAAGAATACAAATAAAACCTTTGAATGCACAATATAACTATAAATACAGATATATACTTTAATACTTTAATCTCCCTCAGCTCTTCTTCTTCGACCTCTGCATACTCAAGTGAAGCACCCACATTTAACCAAGTAGAGAATGACGAAAAAATTAATAAACGACTGTACATAAATAATCTGAACTCCAAAGAATATTCTGTCCAGTCAGTATACTACTTACTTTACTATACACAGCAACATAGCCTGTTCAATCCAACTGGATGACTGAATCCTTACAAAAACTCTTACAATTGCCTGCTAGCAACATATATATTACGTTACATTTACATAGCCTCCAATTTAACATCATGTCACTCATGTCACACGTGAACAGGACAAAGAATTTATTCCAATCTATCTGGAGAATAGCCTTAGTCCGTATTTTCTACTGTTCCACTAATGTTAAGTAAGCATTTTTCCCAAGTATTTTCTTTCACGCTTTTAAAAGGAAACGATACACAAAAAATAAAACCCGATCCATAAAGATAGACACAGACACAGTATGTCTGATGCATCAGGGTATACGTTCACAAAATGCTGTATCAATATAGATGATGGGTAAGCGAAGGCTTAATACAAACAAAATTGTTTATAAGCTATATTATATTTACTTAGCTATAGCTTATAGCTTATATAACTTACACAAACATGCTTACACAGATATAATTTAAAATACAACTAGCAGTTTGAATTGAATCATGAATCATATTATTTAGCCTGTCGTGTTCCTATTTACATACGATCTCTAGATTTGTTGCATTGCATTGGTTTTACGTGAACTACCGACACATGTGTCATATACTAGTTTTATTACGTACTTTGGTATCAAGTCATGTTCCAACAATTAAGAGTAATGTATCCAATGTCCACATTAAAGAATCTCATATTAATATGTTTTAATTTAAGCTATGCACAGATTATTGGACTGAACCTGCTGGTCATTCATATAAAACGTGATTATTAGAAGAATACATATTCCCAACAAACGATGATGTAAAAGGTTAAATATGTGTTAAATATGTGCATAGGACAAGTTTTTACTACTTATATAGTAATCGCAAACTCTTTTAATCTTTAAGTCTAAAAATACGACAGGGAATCCATTAAGATAATAGTTCATAAGTAATGTGTGCGAAGAGCTATGCAAGTTAAAATAGCAAGCGTCTTAGTCTTTTCAGATTTATAACATACAACTGTCAGTGTCAGTCTGCCAAAGATCATTTTACTATTTTAAATATTTTTACAAAAAAGTTGCGAGCGTATCCTAATTTATTTTATATGTACTATTATGTATTGATAATTCGCATTATTATGTTGGCTAGAATACCTAATGTTAATAGGCATAGTAGGTAGGTATGCATTAAGGTACCAGGGTACCACTATCACTCTATGCTATAATATTAACAACAGCAACAAAAATAAATATTTGGGAAAAAATATCTGCAAAACTGGTATCTAAATAAACAATAATCTATGCAAAAATAGAAATGCCTGATTATATACTAATTGCTAAACTCTACGTAAAGATAAAACAACTTGATAACATAAATAGAAACACAGGTACAAATAAAAAATATTATTGCGAATTTAATTTTTATTACAGTAACTAAACTTAGTAAGATTTTGATTCATGATCTCTGTAAAGATATTTTAAAATACGTACAGCAATTATTCAGCATTATTCGCGTTATAGTTAATAAATGCATTGTATATAGCTAGTATTCCGTACTCCTATCCACAACATTATACTGTAACTGTTAATGGATGCTGATATAATTATTATTTATTACAGAAGTAGGTAGGCTAAGTCAGAATGCAATAAGCTTAATACTAATACTAATCAAAATCATAGTTTTTTTTGTCCATTGTTTAAGTCGCCTCTTATTAAAGTTACTGATTACCTTTTTCCTCTGCTGAGAGGTAAACGCGGAAACACACTATTAAATCTCAACTCCCTGTAACTACTAGAGCTAGAGTTAATAAATTTCCTACAAAGAACAAACTAAACTAAAAAAGTCGTGAGCACTAAGCGTAGTCAAATCATTCATTTAGACTGTTTCCGGTGCGTTGGTTACATTACATGATACAATGCAATCTGCCATACTTTGTTGCAACCTGCATATATCTCTTGCTTTTGTCTGAGGAACTACCTTTTGGTTCTGCTTCTGACTTCTCCTATTGCTTAACTCTTTGTACAATACCGACAGATCACAAATCCTATGTGTAATATTAAAAGTTTACATTATTCTGTAAAACACTCATTTCTTCACTTGGATTACAATACAAGTGTGCAGACAACGTACGTACGTGTACCTACTGCTTTACATTTAGTATTCTACATTTTTGCATGCTGTACGCAATAGTAACCTAAATAATCTTATTGACATTAATTAGTTAAGTATGGTAATGTAGAAACAACACAGGAAACAAATTAACAACTAAAAATCCAAATTAGTAAGACAATAAGGCCTACCTTTAGCAATAAGATTTACTTAATGAAAAAAATTCCTCTCTTAAAATGGCAACTAATTAAAAGCAGATTATCATTTGCTAACTATGTAAATGTTTCTGTACTCTGTATTTTAACACTTAAAGTAAACCAACCATAGAATTTTGTATTCTCTGTTGTAAAAATAGAATATCTTAAAATAATTTACTATTATACAAAACACCATTCAAGCTCCCAACTCAATTCAACCTACGTGTTGCTGAGAAGGGAGATCTTCCCCTTAAAATGTAATAGTATACGGGAAAGTAAAAATATCTATTTCAGTCTCAACAAACTCAATATTGTAAGTGCTACAAATATATCGGAGTTAGAGAATCCCTGCCCCTCTTAAGTATCTCGGTCGGTTCGTTTAGTTTTAGTGGACTTCTTCGTTTTCCATTTCGTTTTCCCATAAACTAAACTAAACTGACACCCGAACTCACATAAATATCAATTTCATTCTAAATATAAAGTCCCTATAGTTAGAGAGTGCCTTTGTCTGTCTACTATCATGGTTTGGAACACCACATCGACTCACACACAACACAACATCACTTGACTTGACATCACATCACAGTCGGAGCAATTAGGAGAGAGAAGAGTCGAAAAGCGAAACTGAAATTTGAAATGAAACATGAATGACAAGCCTTACCCAATATCCAAACTCCGGTTCCGGTGATGATGTAAGTTTCTCTCCGAAGAGAAGGTATCGCCCTGCCTTTCCGGCACACAAGATAGTCTGCCCACGGAATGAATTTCCGGTAACGGGATATCCACAAGCGGTGGAGCCACAACTTTCCTCTCCTCCATTTTTATGTATTTGTTACTGTGGCTGGAATTCCAAACTAAAAAATCAAGAATTTTTGTTATTGTTATTTTAGGAACATGGAGAAGTGCTTAGATTTCAAATTCTAAATAACTGTTAAGAATGCAAATGACAAATACCAAAGTACACATAAGAATGCTATGCTTGCATTATATTATGGGAACTAAAGGATCAAGAGCACTCAAAATATATTATTCTCCCTATTTCCCTAACGAAAATGCTATACTATACTACTGTAAATGAGATCTTTACAAGAATGAATATCGTCTTCTCCTGTCCTAAACATAAATGAGCCAACCAAAGAGCATAGAGATCAGCTTTAGAGTTATAATTGTAGATTGTCTATCCATATCTTTTAACTTACAATCCTATCCAATGTCGTTGGCCTTGTCCTGTGTCTCGCATATTTGCAGATATGTACTGCTAGCTGATTGAGCATTGACTCTCTATCGTATAGTAAATTAAAGTTTCTTCTTCGCTATACATGATAATGATAAGGATAATATAACTTAAACTTAAAAATATATATTCCTGTACTACAGATACTATTACTAATTTACAGTATTTTAAACACATTAACATATTATATCTATTTCCTAGTCTGTCTAGTTCCTCACCAAAGAAAAAGATTGCTCAAACCTATTACGTACTATAAATGGCAAGAAGTTCATAATAACACGTTATCCTTTATCCTACTACATATATCTATATCTATAATTCTGTAATTCTACACAATGCCATATATATATGCTACAAATACTAAGGTTATGCACATGTATAAGTGATTGCTATCATTGCTAATAATAGCAATAATAGGAAATATGAAATAAATCAATACAATTTGCAATAGAATACAGCTTTCAGATATTATACCCATTGCATGTATATCAGCATATCATTACTCACAGAAACCACAACATAAAAAATTCAGATAGGTAAACAGACAAATCAGCAGAATTTATAAAGCCGCGTATCTTAATGCTACTGTTACGATTGCCAACTTATTTGCTAGTTCTTGATGGTATTTGCATAGTAATACAGCTTTTAGTAGCAATTCTGTCAACCTAAGGGCAACATTTACTTGCTTTTTGTGTACTAATGATATTGATACGTATAATATAAATACCTAATGCATTCTCACATATTTTCATTTAGATAGACAAAATAAGCGATAGACATAAGGTATCAATAACCAACTCAGTCAATACAACAATCGAGATAATCGGGAAATATATTGGTTGGTTATCAAGAAATACGGTGTTATACTGCCAATTTAATTACTACAATGACTTTTACAATCAGAATTTAACAATTATTTTAATTGACCATCTATCTATCTATACTTAGTTAGTGACCCAGACACATCAAAATGAAAATACAATACTTGACGTTTGCAATAATAATTTTCAATAAATTAATTACTGTAAATGGCATAATATGGTATTAATGGTATATATAACATATTATATTGAAATGGCCATATACCACTCATACGCACAAATATAATGTAAGTTGCAAAGCTTTTCTTAAATGTTCTCATCGTTAGTAATAATTAATATAAAGGTGCATGATAAGAAGAATATATACTCACTAGTATTCATTCGAGTATACTAACTTTATATGACTAGGTACACCTGTTAATAAGTACGTATCAATTAAACATCTATAATAGTAGTGTTAGTAGTATATATGCCTACGATTACGATTATGTCTCATTTCAATAAAAGCAAAGTATCAACACACACATCTTCCACCCTATGCCAGCCGTAGGGTATTTCTTTATTGTCTTTCTACAGCAGTAGCACTAATTAACTTTTTCCATACTGCAAAAGTAATACACGCTTAACTTGATACTTCGTAATAATAGCATAATAAAATACAATCAGGATTCTTTCAGATTAAAAAGGATACAATACAACACAGCGATTGATATTGTTGTAATTAAATACTATCAAGAAATTGAATATTCATAATTGTTTACTACTATATAGGTATACAGAAGTTTTCCTTCATTAAAACAAATTACTAATTGCAGTAAAGGTAGCATCAATCGTGTGAGAATGTCTATTGTCCCGTAATTCATTACAAGAAAGAGTCATTTGGATTTTATTTATAGTATACGAGGTTTACTAAGTATTACAGACTAATTTACAGTGCAATTTGCAATTAGCCGAAAGACAAAAATAAAGTGTTTTGCACAATTATGCTATAATATAACTAACTGTACATAGTGGAATTGGATAATGGTTTGTATATAACTGATGTACAACAATCGACTGAAATTTTTTAAACAAAACTGAGACATCATCAACCTAACTAGACAGTTGAGATTAAACGATTAACTTGTTCACAATAATTTACAAAATTGATATGTTATTAAATGCTGTATTCCATAATCCATAATTTAACAGCAGCCATATATACTCAAATACTTACATTATTTACAAACAAAACAAGTGTGCAAAATAATATAGCAAATTCCAAGGTTTCTGCTTGTGACGATGGCTTTGGACTTTAATTAGGTCACTAAGCACAGTAAGTAGTAAGTACATAAGCAGTAACGTCAGAAGTAGTAAGACAGAACAGAATAGTTAATGTGCTTCTGTATGTACTGCGAAGACTCAAGAGACTATGCCAGACAACCAAAGCAAAGTTAACACCTTGACGCTACACTGTTATTTAATGCTTCACATCAAGCTATAGAGTTAGATAGTATAGTGATAGTAGACTTGTTCCGCTCCCTCCAAATGCATCAAGTTTTAAAGTGCCACACTGTCTACCTTCTACAACGAAATGCCAAGCTAAAGTTAATCTTACTTTAGGTTTTATCCATACCCAATCTGCCTAAACTAAAATAATGTTAATATGCTACATTAATAAACCCCATTATCAACATCAACATGTTTACTAACTGATATAAACTTTTACTTATAAATAATACATAGACAATAACTAATTACTTTTATTCTCTTTTAATAATTATTGAACCTCCGTTTCTTGATATGGCTATGAGACCCCTTTCGCCCTTTCCAAATTTCACTGAACTAATTCTAGCTTTAAACATAACTTTACATGTAATTATAACTTTAAACTACACAACTTCGAAAAGATGGTAAGATGAAAAAATTAGTATACTTACCGGATAAAAAACAAATTGAGTGCGTTCAGTGCACTGCTTCACTTCACAATGACGAATGGTCCATACTGGGAGTAAATACGCGCATTTGGTTCATAATTCTAAAAATAAGATTCTTCGAGTTGCTTTCAATTATGTTTTCAATATTCATATGACTCAGAAGGTTGTTTGCGTTTGAAAATGTTAACGTCAATGTTATCAAGTTAAGTTCTTTTCTCCCTTTGCTTAGGTTGCATTAAAGCTAATACCATATATCGTAAACTGAATACACATTACACATCAAATTTTCTGGAGCCAGACTATACTAAACGGTAGTAAATTAACTGTTGATGAATCATTCAGTCTTCTAATTCAAAGAATGGATTACTTGTGCAATGTTTATCCATCACAACATCTTCAAATGATATTAATTACTCAGCTTTACATACATGTGGGGGTGGCGTTGTTTACATGAGCAGCAAATTCCTGAAATATCAAAAGTTCAAAAGGTTAGCATACGTTTATACGTTATATATAGAAGTTCGGTCATAGTTTACTTAAGTACGAAACTACACAATGAAACAGTATAAAATATAATAAAAAATAAAATAACCAACACACACATTTGTTGGCCTTTATGAATTATTCAACATAATCAAAGAAGGCCATGAAAAAACAAAAGAGACAGGAATAGGAATATAGTAAAATAGTTGGTAAATACTAAAATATTTCGGTTTATGGTTTCAGGTTCCATAAACTAGTATTTGACATTAAATGCTTTACAAGTTTATTCCACATTTTAAATGAATGTTAAGGCGAAACGCGTCACGGTAAACTAAGTATTAAATATAATTTGAAATATGTAGCATTTACCAATTTGAATTAATAACCTCATCTCAAAAATTGAATTTACTTTAATCCAATTCCCATCCAACTTTACTGTCAACTGTATTAAAAACCGAATACCATATTCAAATTAAACAAAATATGAAACAATTCCAAATTAACTCAAACTCAGGAGTTTATAAATAAAATTCTGAAAGAGAATTTACAATCAAGCAACAAAACAACCAAGCACATGACATGACACACAAACTATCATGTTAACAACACAACACTCAAAACAAATCAGCTGCTTGCAGAAACTTTATAAATTATAATAATCATTATCTATCAAAGATGCAATATTTTGGTATTCACAATTTATAATTATTTTTCATAATGTCCCATAAAAGTATTTACATCATTTGTTTATGTTTACTTACAATGACTTTTAGTTCAGCTGTACGCGTTACGCAAATGGCAAACAACAGTTGACGATTAAGTGCATAAATTTTATCAATAGAAAACTGATAAATCTAGGTCCACTTAGCGCAACCGAGAGGACAGTGTATATTGTTGTTTACCGATTACGATGCAACAATTGAAATAATTATTTAATTGACGAAAAGAAACGAAAACAAAGTTGAAGTTTACGAATTCACATTCCAGGGCCGAAGCGAGGGAAGGGATAACTACTGTTGTGTTTCCAACATTAAAAAATTGCTGTTTTATATTGTGCTAAAGAACTGACACTGAAAAAAACGGCATAATTTTGTTTAACAATTAAATTTCACTTTCAACTTTTGAAATCTTAATTTTTATGTTTATCCATATTTCGTATTTCGCACACTTTTCCGGTAGGGATTTAAGAATTTGGAGTAAAGTTGATAATTTGAAGATTATCAAATTAAACAAGGATTTCCAAATGAGTATTAACGTCTCACTGTTGACAATTTAATTTAATTCACAATTCTCAAAGTTCACATTAAAACAAAATTCACCTTTTTAATGTTGAATGTGTAAAAAATTTCAAACCGCACTGCACTATTATCTATGCAATAAAATGCATAGAATTTGTGACGATGATAATAATAAAATAAGGGTTAGGAAATTCTCTAAATATTTTCGAACTTCAAACTTGAACTGATTAAATTGCGTGTTTGTATATTTACTTTATTAACTAAATATTAAATAGTGAAATATATGCATTAAACGTAAGTAAATATAGTGGGCCTTGTGTGATGTGATGTTTCAGTTCTCTCTTCGATTCAAAAGAGTTTGTTTTCTTTTTCTGGCTCACAAACGAACTGAGACTGAGGATGAGAAGAGAACTGCAATGCAATGTAAGAGAAATCGTCAGAGTCAGAAGAAGCTCATTCAATTCTAGAATTCTAGCCAGCCTGTTTTGTGCCAACCCAACTGCACTGCACTACTCTACTCTTAACTTAGGTAGACTTATCTATACCTTATGGAATATACTACATACAACTTACACACACATACATACATACATTTAGTTAAGCTTTAAGGTGTGTTATGTACCTCTCCGTGTATTACATGCAGAAGGAACAGAAATTCTGTATACTTTATACACAACTCATACATTTATATGTACATGCTTAGCTTACGTATAAAATTGTTAGAAATATGTATAGTGTATGAAGGCATATACGTAAAAACAATATTTTTGATGCCTACAACATAGAATGTCCATTTATATGTGATATAAGCCACACTTTATGCATAAATATGCCCAATACCTAATATGTATACATACAGGCAGCTTTATATTTATTCCCATAATACCTTAATTTAATCTGTACATAAAATTTTGCTTTAAATATAAAGATGCGGTTTCGGAAAGAAGGGCTTTGAGCTTTGCAAACGTACCAATTAGCAATTACCTACAAGAATATTTTTATTTAGTAAGTAATATTATGGTAAATGCAATTGTAGCATTCCAGAGCCTATAGGCATGAATTTATTAAAGCGATTTGGCGATTGAACTCAAATATTATTATAAATATGCAAATTAATTTTGCATTGTGTTTAGTTTGTTTGTTTGTATAAATATTTATGACACAATTTTGTGTTGAGTCGTTGAGTGCTGGTAATTTATGTTTGCATGTGTGTAGTTCTATAAAGTGTAAATCGAGTACCTATAATGTGTGCTATGCGGCAAACACACACATTGGCACA
>JAQFYC010002972.1:0-22726 GCA_034694165.1 Tomocerus mixtus | reverse complement strand
GGGAATAGTCGCGAGGGGAATTGTCGCGGAGGGGAATAGTCGCGCGAGGGGAATTGTCGCGGAGGGAAATTGTCGCGGAATCATTTTACGCACTATGAAAAACTACATGTTTTACAGGCAGAACACAACACATGCATAATATGGTATACATATACATAGCACATAAACTGAATGTGTCTGCCGTGTTGACAGTCCTAAATTAAATTGTACAGAGTAAGGCAACCTTTGCCTTCCTATACTGTATATATTAAATTTATTTGCTTCTTTCGTAATGCAATGGGACAAGAATGGGAAAACAAAAGAAGTTAAGCGCATTATGGTTGTTAACAATTCTGTTAACTGTAGTCCCATAATCGTAAGTTTTGTTTTTGCCATGCACTAATATTATAACATGGCAAGTCGCAATTTAGTTAAAGTAACTTATGGTGCACTTTGTATAGTTACTCTTACTATACTATAAAAAGTGTGTGAGCTATAGTAAATACAAAAAGAAACCAGAAATTGTTATTTAACTTACGAATGCATAATAGGGAGACGCAGTTATGTAGTCAAGCCACTAACTACAGTAAAGTACGGTACAGTACATAGAAAATGCGATTACTATCTTTTAAAATAAAAGACGAGTGGAAGAGGAAATGGGTAGAATCCATTAGGACACCTTGTAGAATGTACGCATTGTAGTAATGATGAGATTTGTTAAGTGAGGTTGTAGTTAGAGGCTTAAGTACTCTCCCATTAACCATTTACACACTACGCTGCGTTCTTGTCTGACTCCTTTTCGTCTAAAATGTAATTCCTTACGTCGAGACTCATATCCCACGCACACTATAACTATATCTTCTAAATGCACTTATAAATGTCGTGGGTACACAAGTACACACTACTGCTAGGCACTTCGCCACGTTTTTAGTTTCAACAATACCACATCAACGTAAGAAAATAAAATTCATGGTATTGGTTTTGAATTCTTATCCATAGATATATCTGTATTTTCATTATAATAAATAGTTGCAACTAGCAAAATATTCTCAGTCGACATTGTGAGTTTTAATTTCTTAATTTAGAACACTATGAGATCGAAACTGGCATTATAGTATAGTATACATATACTATAGTACTATGCATTCATCGTTTGACCAATATTAAAAAATAATGTTATCACCATAAATAGAATCGCTAATAGAAAGTTAATTTTATTTGAAGCTCAATATTAAGTTTCAACTTGGTCATTGCATTAAAACATGCCAATTTTTACTTTAAGTCTTAAAGAGAGCCGTTTTGGCTCAAAATAAATGAAGAACATTTCTCCTAGACGCAAGGTTCCCTTTACCTATGACATATACCTGAATGCTCATAACCCACACAGTTATGTACTACTTACAGTCTCACGAGAGAGTTGATAGTCTGTTTTACTGCGTGCCCCTGTCTCTCCGTCTTCTCTAGAGCTACACACTACACACAGTTCCAAAAGCTGTTCTACTTACTTTTATGTACATAAATAAATACATTTGTATCGTATCTATCTGTATTTGTACGCAAGCAGTATACATAGTGTAGTAACTAAATGTAATAGTTAGTGGTCTGGTTTGGGTTCTGTTTCTGTTGCTGCTAAACTGAAAGAAAGTGCTCTTTCCATTCCAGGAGCCAAGCCAGAATAGGTTTGGAGTGCACAGTGCATTCATAGAGCACGAGATGAGAGAGATCCGAAAGACAAGTTTAGTTTAAGGCAACAAGGTCCATTTAGATGCGTGATGCATGTCATCCGTCGTCATTCTTATTCTCATCATCCTCGTCCTCAGCTCACATCATTGAATTTCATTGGCAATGCCACAAACGATCAACTTCAACTTCAATGTTCAGTGTTCAACTGTAACGAACTCTAAGCAGAGTAGAGTAGATCACTCGTAAAAGAGCCTTTGATACCAAAACCAACCCGTCCACTCACTTACTTACTCAAAAGAGTATGTAAGTACTGTAAAGTATAAGTTTTAAGGTGTCTTGTCTGTATTTCTAGCACTTACGACTGTTATGTAATGGTAATAGTATAATGGGAGTGCACTACTGCCTTGACATGACAGTCTCCGACTATTAGCCGAAGGCGCATACCATTTGTAAGTGCTTTAATGTGTCAATACGTACACAAGCGATGATTTCGGACTCCTTGTCTCGATCTGCCTCCCTCGTCTTCTGTTTTATGTTACATAATGCTAATGCTCCATTCTATTCACTCTTCAAACCAAAATAGTGGATCCGATCACATCACATCACACTCCTATCACATCACAGGCTCCTCTATGGATGCATACGTGCATTCATTTCATTTTCACTCTCTTATCTATTCCAGCATGCTAGCTATTCTATTTATTATTCTCCAGGACAGGACAGGACATGCCTGGATAACACAGCTTTACTAAAAACTAAGCTATGGTATGCAGACATAAAATAAAATAATCTTGTGCTATATTATATGATGGAGAGAGATGGACAGGACAGTAAGCATTACACACTAAATGATATGTATACTAAAAAAGAGAACGAGAAATGGAAATGGAGACAGCCAAATATAGTGCACATGTCTTGTCTAGTGAATTTTGACAGAGACCGAATGCCCTGAGATGTGATCTGCTCTTCGTACTCTTTCTCCCTTTTTCTGTATAGTAATTCATGTGATGTTGGATAGAATACTGGAATGGAAGAGAAAAATCGCTCTTGGCTTCGCTTAATTCACTTGACACTCAATTCCATACTGCATCTCGTCTGGATTCTGGACATTTCAAATTATAAATGCCATATAGCATTTTTCTTGCTTTTAATTTAATATGATTAAGTAGTTTATTAGGTCAATCATAGCAATTTCTTTGCAATTTTAGTGTCAGTGAATTCCTCTAGCAATTTCTTTTAATTACTCAGGTAATACTATACATACTTATGTATGGTATGGGCATAATCTGAACTTTTTCTTGAATTTTCTTAAGTAATTTTTTATAAACATTACCATTTCTATTTTTTAAAACTGTACTTCAAAATTATTTATATCCAGAAATCATTTTTTTGGTTTCTTATGCTCTCCCATGAATGTAATAATGGTAATTGGTAAGCTAGCACATATTTTACAAGACAACATGTCTGGAATCGATCGTATCTATTTACTTACATTATTTAGGTAATGGTCTAAATTATATTAATTTGCGCATTCTTCAAAGTAATGCAAAAAATGAATCTGTGTGTGCACTTAAAGTTGATAAATTAAAATTGGGTACTTACTTGTGTTACTGTTTGTTGTGCAGCATATATATTTTTTCATTTATTTGTATTCTGGGAAAAGATTTTCCCAGGCTGATAAACATATTTAGGATAGTGATGCGCTGCATGTAAAATTTAAAGTACTCTACTACAGTAGCATGCACTGGTGTCCTACAAATTGTACACAACACACTATCTATACAATGCAAATGCCTAACCGAAAGATGAATATGAACATATTTCACAGAACAATGAGATTGCAAGTTCACTAGAATTTATTTCTACGAAATTATGCATTATCCAAATAGCTTTATCTATACATGAGTGCATCTATTGTAGTGTATGACATTATGAAATTATGAAGAGAAATATTGTAAAGTAGTAAAATGCATATAGGGCCTAATAACTAACCTAACTGCAACTTGGATCAGTATGCAGTAACGTCTGTAATAAAAAAGAAAGTGACAAAAAGTGCTGAAAAGAAAATACGTGCTTACTAAGAATGTTACTTTGTGGAAGTAAGTAAAGTACAGCAAGATAGCATTGCACTATAGCACTATCATCCTCTCTCATCTTATCAAAACGTATTTTATGTAAAGCAAAAGAAAGTAAGGGCAGACCAGCCCAGGCCAGGGTAATGCAATGTAGTACCGAGTGCCGAGTCGAGATTTGTATTTGTATGTCGGAAGGAGTGTGGGTGAGATAGTAGAGCAGAAACACAAGAGAAATGAAGTGGATTCCCTTGCATGTGACAATCCTATGACAGAAGCATAAGGAAATAGTCAAAGGCTAAAATATCCTATACATAACCTCCAAACTAACTATATACAGTTTATGTACTTACATCATGTATGTATGAGTTGTAGTCAAATTAGGCATCTCTTCATATTCGCGTATATTGGATTTTTAACTGGAGCAAAAACATTCCCTACTCATTTTTCATAATCAAAATCGGAAAAAATTCTTGTAACTAATCGTACTAATTTGGTATTATATTTGGAAATCATTATTAGTTCAAATACCTAAATATCATTTAATAATTAATTGCTTAATTAATTAATCCCATTTATCAATGTATATGTAGATTCCTGTTTCCAAAATTTTAATCTAAATATACTAAAGGTAGATGTTGCGAAGGTATCCGATTTGACTACAACATATGCATATATGACTATGTGCAATATTGAATGGAAGATTGAATGTATATCGTACGTACGTAAGTACGTGTGGTAGTGGATAGGAACGGAATTACATAAGAACTGCATAAAACACTAGTGCAGATATAAAATTCTATATTATATCATAAAGAATAGAACAGAGGAAGGTTTAGCTAAAGAAGCATATAGTATCTGTATCTGGGATGCAGGATGATATAGCAAAAACTTAGTTTTTTGATGTTATAGTAAAACATAGTCACACATTGGATATGCAGTGTAGTGTAATATACGTAGTACGAAGGTCCCTTGGAGCACTTTACGTTTTTTGATGAGACTCACGGGAAATAAGGCATGAGACATTAAGAAAAGGGTCCAGCCAAGCCAAGCCAAGCCAAAGGAAACTAAGGCAGATTCAGTGAGCCGATGTAGTAGGATAGCAAAACAAGGCAGTCAGGAGCACAGAAACCAAAGGAAGTCTACGTACACTTTTACAACATAAAGATCCATAGGCATCCGAAAAGAAGAGCAGGCAGGAGCGTCCTAATACTAACTACCTATCCTTCTAACTTGTAAATATCTGCGTCTAGTTCTAGTCTCTGAGTTCAGTTTCTACTGTTCTGTTCAATTCTCCACCAAGAAAGGCTCCCGCTGTTCTATTTTGTTGAAATGTCAACCCCCTGGTAATAAATCTTATTAAATGACTTGTCCAAAAATCACGCTCGCTCTCGCTCACCACGATCCTCTGCTCATAAACCTCCGTGGATGCCGAAGCTCAATATTATGCTTTGTAAGCTTACCTTATACTAATAGTGTACCATAGGATAGTGATATACATAGGGATAGGACTAGACCATATTTAGTTAAATAGCTTAATGCTCATCTTATGTATTGTTATAAAGTCTTCTCTTTTACTGGACTTATATCCCTTCCTTTCCTTGTTATCCATATTTTTACATTTTTATAGCTGATATGATAGTAGGAAGGAATCCTTATGCACATTGTCTTGATTTGACTTGACCATCTCCCTTACTGGTATCTCATAAGTCCACTTTGTACTAACAATGAGTCTCATTCACTTCTAAGAATTATATTGAATTCCATTTTGACCTCCTGGTCATTTCTACAAGGTTTACTTACTTTAGTACCTTACTTACTCTCGTTTACTACAATATGGACATTATGGAACAGTAGATAACTCATTGTAAACAAAACGTCATACTATTTTACTACTTAAATGTGTACCTTCCCAGTTGGTATTATAACAATGCCCTTTCTTATACAAATTTACTTGCTATTGTTTAGAGTGTACTGTATACGGATTATTGTTTCGGGGAAGGAAGGCAGGGATACCTTTACTTTGGAGCTTACTTGATCCTAACATGGCATTACATGTTATGTAGTAGTAGTAGAAAGCTTGCTTCTGCTTCACTTGCGATGTTATGAATTGTTTTCAGTTCATAAGCTTGTTACAATTATGAATGGCATGGCATGACAGAACAGAACAAACAATAGCGCATATTTCCATCATGTTCCTACGTTCTACACAGTCATTACTTTTGTTCTTATCTGCCGATGTGAACTATTGACCGCAAGCAAATTATATGGAACTAATTGTTTATTTACGCTGTGCAAGCTGGAAAGGAGATTGTAATGTTCAATTGAAATATTTATCTTAATCCAATTTAGATTCTCTACAGATGTCTTCGTCTTCACTTAATCTATTAAGTGCTGCGTACACTTTTATAAACTGTTACTTACGTAATGTATAAAATATAAAATGCTCCAGATTATTTTGTTTACCTTTAAAAGAAGATTAAGACTTAAATTCACTAAAGCTAAATGTTTGCTTACTGGTTGATGTTACGTAATGGTTTTATATCGATAATAGAATAGTCTCCCTAATCCATTTAGCGTCATGCTTGACGATCATCTGAACTACTTTATTGCCAGAATTTTTGTCTTAGTCTGAACTATAATGACTTAATACAGCTATATATATTAACTAAGCCAAACCACATATTAGCTATAATGATATAGCGAGGAATGCTTAGTGTACACATGTATTCATGCGTTTGCTGCATGTAGCTTTTTATTGTCCTTATTCTTGTTGGTTGAAAACGAAAAAAATATTTCGCTGCCCAGTTGTATTAAGTACATAAAACAATGTTTCTTGCTTTTGGGACTATTCTAGTGTGTGTCTACATAGTTTATTAAATGTTTGATACTGTCTGTATATTGTACAGTAGTAGTAGTAGCCAATTCTGTGGTATGGTATGGTTATGTGTGGTAGTTGTAGTTTTGTGTTGTTTTATTACTTGTTATGTTATGGTGCGTAATAGTAATGGCTGCGCATATAGTGCGTATGAAAATGAATATAAATAATAGATATGCGTAAGATAAAGTTTTTAGTAGTTTAGTTAAGTAGTAAAAAGGACGGTAACGCATGTACTTATGAAGTATTATGTTAAAGCTACGTCTACCTACAATAACACGAGCTTACTTTGTTTTGGGACAATTTTATTACTTGCACCCTGCTACTTACATACTATATCTGTACTTGTATACGTGAACTGATCTGGAATCCTGGAGGTTTGAGTTTGACTACTATTTACATGCATACATTGAAATATGTTGTAAAATAAAATCTCTCGCGTGATTAATTTATCTCGCGTTCTTGAGTGTACTAACTTTGTCCAACATCCAACTCTAATACAAAATCCAAAATGAAGTAGTACTTAGGTAAATAAAGTTGGACGAGGAGAGAAATGCGTCTTGCTTATAATTCTAGAGTTTAGAGTGTAGAGTCTACACTAATCCTGAATAAGCTAAACTAATATTAAGATATGGAAGTCAAGATAGAGGAGCAAATAAGAAATTTCATGTTTTAATATTTTGTTTATTAGTGTGCTGTGTTGAGAGTGCTCTGTTGGGCTGTAGGATGTGGTAATACAATTTTATAGTTATAACTGCATTCCCTGTCTCCTTTCAATAAAAATCTCATTCCTCCACAACTTCGCGTTAAAAGCGCCACGAAACTCTTTAAAACATGCAAAACTTTCTACTACTCAAGTTTATCAAAGCTATTACCAACATTACGAGTTGTATTTAAATATTTAACTGTGCGTACTGCTCAAAACCATTTACTACTGACTACTGGTTTACAGTATACAAATTATTACCTGGTACAAATAGATGCAAGCGTCCTTACTATTTGTTACTTAGAAGCTTGCTTGTGTAAATTAGTACATATGATTGTTCACTTATGCTACAGATAAGATGTCATTTGTTGGGGTCGAGAACGATAAAATTGTTTTGATCTATCAATTCCATTTTTACTTATTTACAGGATTTGCACCACTAATAAAATATAATGTAGATATAATTAATATCGAATCCAATAGATTACAGATTCTTGGTGCTTTTGAATTTGTTTAACTATGTTCATTTATATGCAGTAATATTATATTTACTCGCAACTCGCAAACTGAGAACTAAGAGTAGTGCTTCAATAATATTGTAAATGTATATGTATAATTAAATGTAAAAGTAAATGTATAATTATTTAGAATGCAATTTATAAATGGTCACAATATCTTCTCCCTTTATGTATTTTAAACTGTGACCAAAATATAATTTAATTATTATATGTAGATTTTTTCTTCAAAAATGCTCATCATGGCATAATAAGTAGTATGCACTATGTACTTATTACGTTGCAATTCTACAATTGTATTCCTGTAGCATAGCATTTGAATTTGTGAGTACATATCCAACCCAACTACAGTAGTGTTTTGAGGAGACTTATTTTATGCAAATTAACATACAGGTACTAGTCTAATAGGAAATAGCAAGGAAATGACACGCATTTATTACTCAACATATTTACTCCATGCAATAACTCTTTCTTACACACACACGTTTATATTTTGGTTGTTAACTCCAGTAAATGCAGCAGCCCAAGAAACACAGTTCAAGCAGGGTTGACACGCTTGCCCATAACACTGTACTACTGGAGCAAAGAGACTCCCTTGCCTTGCTTTAAGTTTGCTTGTAGTGGCTAACTAAATACAAATACAATATAACTGTCTCAAATCTAGCTATATCATGCAATATTTATGTATGATGTAACTAACCATATTATGTAGGTAGATAATATATTTAAGTAGGTAAGGTACATATATAGACGAACTAAAGTTAAAGCAAGATATAAGTGTATGATCGTGTAAAACTACGGAGGCAAGGAGTTTCTGCGTCGACAATGAGAATTCATGAAGTGACACAATTCATGAAATATGAACTTCATAAAATTCAGCATTCTTAAACATGCGTCCGTCGTAAATTAAAGAAATTCATAGTCCTGAAGTCCGTCTTTAACATTTCTCTCCACTTGCACTAACTAATGTCTTGTCTTAAAATCTCAACTCCAAACCCTAACTACCTACGCAAATAAATGCACTTGTAATAGGTTTTCTGTGTTCCTTCTCTGCGTGCATTACACGACAACCTGAACACAATGCATGAGCTATTTACATGTGAGGGGACAATAGGTGGACAACTTTGAAAACCGTTTCTCCTTCTTTGTGTTATGTATTTATGTACTTAGGCATTGACTTTGCACCTATGCGTTACACTTACACTTTAGAGTTTACACTACAATAATAATATTATTGTTCTTGACTTGACTCTGCTGTGAATTTAATTTTGTAATCTATGTGCAACGGTTTAGCACGGGAAGACAAGGTTTGACTTACGATTAGCTTTCGCATTTATTTTCCAGCACATGTACATGTACTACATATGAGTCATTATTATTGTTCCTAAAACCATTTATATGTATGTATGTGCATGTACGCGGAACTCTTTTGCAATTTAAGTCATTAAATTATAAAGAGGAAACAGGAGGAGAGTAAAATAAAGGTTTTAAGCTTCTAATCGTGTCTCTCACTCTATTTAGTGCTCCGAGAGGCGAGAAATAAACCGAAAACGAAGTGAAGACTCAACGGGTTTTATTTTATTTCGGGAACTGTACTGGACAGAACTCAGCTCAACTTTCCTCAGATTTACAGATTAGATTGAGGATTTATAGGAGCAATGACTGCTGACATGACACGTGTAAACTCACGTATTATCCTCACCTAACATGTCTTGACTAGCTATTTCACATTCGGAGTTGAGCTTGCTTTGCATTTACAGTGTTATTCTTACGGTTATGTTATGTTATGTTAGTGTTGCAATTCGTGGCTGGCCTGGGCTTGGGATTTGTTCGTGTGCTACAGCTATGGCTATGGGGAAGTTGAAGTCTGAATTTGACGGAAATTGTGTTGAAGGGATGTTAAATGTTAAATGCACGATGCGAGAGTTGAGTGAGTTTGAGTTTCAACTTCAATGACATGACAATTCATGACTTTCGTTTATACAATTGTAAGCAAGTGTGAAATCGAGGGCTGAGAGGGCAGTAGACAGCTAGAGCTTTTTTGAGGTTAAAAGTGTAAAAAGGCACCTTTACGATGGTGCTATCCTCATATAAAAAGCTTTTTAAGCTCCATTTGTTGTTTGCCCATCTTCATTGAAATTCAACGCTTGATCTAACAGCTTGGCCATAAGCGTTAGCTTAACCGTTTGCGCTTACGTTGATCTACTTTATTCTTTTAGTCCACTCTCCAAATTCCAAACCGAACCAAACCACCCATTTAGACTAACAATCTAAACTATCTGTTGTATTGTATACTTACTAATATTAAGCACAAGTTATTATCTCATTCTCTAGAATGTATATGCTGTCAATGTATTATGTCATGCTACTGGCCTGTTGGCTACTGGAAAACCAGTGCAGTGTTGTGGGTGCATTAAGTGGATATGTTATGCTATAATAAACTAAATGTGTTAGGATTTGTATTGTGGTTGTGCTAAGTGGAAGGGAAACGTAATTTTCTTAACATTTACCTATATGACGCACCTAAATGAATAGCTGACAAATTATAAATGTTCGAGGAACTAAAGACTAAATAACAGAAGGGATAATTTTTAACAAGTAGCACTTAAAAGTGTGCTCCACATAAATTTTAATTGTTTGATTTGATTTGATATTCTCCCTGGGAATTTTTGTGTTACTTTACAAAATATGCAATACATTTTTTTAAACTCTATAATGCATTCTTCTGAAACGTTTCGGGTTATTCTATTTCACTTTTGACGATAATAAAATCACCATTTCATTTAATTATCCTAGAATTTTTAATCTGAATTTCTATAGTGTAGGTCAATTTTTAGTTTGTTCATTAATTGGTAGCTAAATGTGCGCCATATGGCTTAATGTATCTAAAGTAAATAAAATGCTAATTCAATTTATTTATGTTAAAACCGTATAACTTTAGGAATTTAAAATGGATTTCTTTAGTGGATAATGCATCGTGCCGACAAGTCTTCCTGCCACATAGGTCTTCAAGCCTATGGCATATAAATCTTCATTAATAAATAGGTAGGAATGAAGGTAACATTAACTATGGAAATGTAACTAATGTTTCCGTTGTATTGTGACTTGTCACTGTGGAATGGAGAACTGTTAATGTATTTGTGTATTTTCTAAATACAAAGAAACATAATATCTCTCACGTAATGTATCTTATGCACAAAAGTAACAGAAAACACAAGTAGGTAAATAAGTTTAGTTTGTTTAACTTCTGATGTTATGTTGGTTTGACTTATCATACTATCAACAAACGTAAAGCTGACACTTTTCGATAAACAAAATAGCAGTTAGATGATAAACACGTATGTACAATATTTATACTTTACTAAGAGATGAGAATTTTCATAGTACTAGTCTAGTCAATTATACATTAAACATTACATGTATACAATATGTAGTCTCCACAATGTACTTAACGTAAGTGTAACAAATAGAGCTGTTATAAATTGCATCCATGCATCACGCTGTCCTGCACTTGTACCGCACAGGAAAAGACGTGCATTATGTTCCATGCAGTTGCAAATGGATATTTTACGAGCTTTGTTGATGGTATGAACAAAATTGCCGTTAATACATTATTTAGCCTACTGAAACCTAAGAAAGCTAAATGGCAATTGTAACAGTACCATTTATTTACATGTAACAATAATATTTGGATGCATTACATGTATGTGTCCCTGTATATGATGATGAGGCAATCGAAGTTTCTTTCTGTCTACGTGGCACTTATTTTAATGTAAACAATTAGTACAAATGTATGATATTGAAAATAGATAATAAAACTCAAGACAGAATTGACGATGAGAACGACAAGTTTAAGTGAAAGGGAAACAATAACGTTCATAAATCACAAAAGCCATTCATTATTATACAGCTCTATAAAATAATTAGAAATGAATAGCTTAGCTCATTACAGTACACTCACACTAATTTTTCTACTTATTCATAAAGTTTTATGGGCAAGACTCTTACCTGTAGGTAACTAAAATAGTATTAACTAATGTACACAGGAAAGTGACTTAAGTAGAGCAAGGAAACGGTAAGTAATAACAAAACAAGGTAAAGGCAAACAGAGCCGATGTCAAAAGTGTAACTTGAATCGGAATGTGATACACACTACACTACAGAGAACTTATGTAAACAATTCGATAACAACAAAACACACACAAGCATACATACACACATACAATAAATATGCGGATACATTACATAATAAGCAGTCAAGTCAAGTCAAGTACAATAGTAAATTGTACAAGACTTGTACACTATTCACGATCAGGTTAGTCTGGCTCTGGTCAGACCAGGGCTCTTGAAAAAATAAATGACATAATAATCTTTCACGTGGGAATTCTTAACAGAAAAATTTGACAACCTTTTTTAACTTACTATGAATAGAATGGATGAAGCAATACTTTATAAGTACATACCTAACGTATCGTTACTTTCATTACGTATAAATATAATAGTATTGCCTAATACTTACATACAACTAAGTAATAATGCTCCAGCTATGTGTAACAATGTACGTCTCGTACGGAGGATGTCTTCTCGTCAATCCAGTTCAGTCAGCATAAATATTTTAAAGAAAAATGTATTTCTTTGTACATACTTGTAATAAAAAAATCTTTTTCTGTATTCCTGCATGTTATATTATAGTAGTAGTGAAGCATGAACAAAAGTCAGTTCACTACACTCATCGTTTTGATGTTGAGTAAATAGAGTGAGTGAGCTAGAGCGGAGTCACACTGACATTTGTCTTGTTATCAGAACAAAATCCTGTGTAACGTATTTAAGGATATAGGAAGTAAGCAAGCAAAAGCAAACGTGTACTGTACACAGAGTATTATCTGTAAAGGATGTGTTCTACTTACTTTAGGTTGATATTTCTGTTTGCCTAGGCTTACTAGTACTTTGACGCAGAAAAGTAAGCAAAATGAAACTGAACTCATATTTTAAAGAATAAGATAGATTAGGTATACCTTATGGAATGAAGAGTAAATAGAGATATACTTGTGCATATAACGTATAGTAGTTGTATGATTTGATATTCAATGTATTTTTGTATTACTATAATATAAGGAAGAGAACAAGAAGAGCTGTACGTAGCCGTTCTAAGTGAAGTAAAGGCTGGGAATGGCATGGTATTGAATTGAAGTGTATTAGATGGATATTATGAAGAGATAAATGCGAAAGATGCATGATCGATCCATCCATGTCATGAGTCCATCCGGGGAATGCTTTCTGTGGCTTGGATTGCCTTGGATTTGGATTGACTGTATGTTAGTACCTACGTATTGTACTAATACGAATACTTGCTATGGTATCTTCAATAGAGTTGTATGTACAGTAGCTATAGTACACCATTTTTTGAATGGAAGAAAGTAAAGGAGAGTTCTAGGGAGACACATTAAGACGAAGGGAAAGGATAAAGCAATAGCTAATGCTAAGGGAAAGAAAGGAAAAGGCAAGTTTAAGAGAAGACTGGCTTGGCATGGCAGAAAAATTCATAAGAATCTAAGAAACATGTTCCTCCAGTCCACATCACATCCACATCCAACATCACACTTTATATTTGTATTAGTAACTGTGCAGGGAGTGCAGTAGGTACCCAGCCACAGCCTTCAGACTACCTCCGGACATAATGCAACTTACTTTAAGTTACTTACTAAATATTTGTAGTAATAGCTAGCAAGGAGAGAAAGAAATGTTAAAACCCGGGATCTATGATGTGTTATTCTTATACTGTAAGCAAGTGTAGCTCTTAGTACTAGCTACATATTAACTATGTATGTATTTATAAGGATAAGTCTATAAAGCAGGAATGGAATAAACTAAAGCATCTGTCAGAAATGGCCCAGATAAATCAGGAAAGGTTTTATCTGTCAGTCACCTTTGGAGGAAATCCATTTGTTCCTTGTTCATAGGACTGTCAACTCGGCTTTGCTTTGGTTTCCTTCATCCTTAGATAAAATGGGCCAGCCACAGCCACTATGTACATACATACATTCATTTCATACTTTTACTACCCACCTTTAATATTACAAGATTACTATTACGTAGGTACGCACTCCTACAGCTACGTAATACCCCATAGGTATCCCGTGTATACTTCATTTCAGAAAATATCTACCGTAGCGTAAGGTGCAAAATAATGTACCCTCCTTAAAATAAATCCTCTATTACAATTAAAAAATTTTATTCTCAATCTTTAACAAGTATAAATAATAAACACACTTATATATGTAATTAACCTGCTCTATAAAATTCGTACTTTGTAGATTTATCCAGTTTTAATTCAGATAGCATATAACATCGAAAATATTAAGTTGTATTCTTTTACTGCAAAAATATTCCACTATTCATTCACTTAGTAAAAATGTTACATTATGTCCCCGGGTTTATTTTTCATTTTTACGGTAGCCGTTTATTACTTCCATAACATATTACTGCATAGATATTATTAGCAAAGAAAAAGTGGGACTCTGGAATGAATGGAAGAAGGTTAGCATATGTAAGACATGGTATAGTGGCTATGACATGTCATAGCCGTCCTTGCCTTGGTCTGGTCTGGCTGGCTTGGCCAAAGCAAAGATATGTTCCTCCTCCTGGAAGTTGCAACGTAGTATAATAATATGTAGTAAGTAATAATAAGGCTTAGGTTCCTCGTCTGATGTGGATGTGATTCGGATTGTGGATGTTATGTGAGTTGAGTAAAGCCGTAGGCTAAGTAAGTAAAATGCCCGGATTTCCAAAGAATAGCAAAATGAGGAGGAAAAGTACCCGCTGAACTAAATCTCCAGCTCAGCCCGGCGCTATACGCAGATAAAGCATCCATACACTTTCCAGGATGAAGAAAATCGCTCATTTTACAGCCAACTTCGGTTTTCCTCTTTTGATTTGACTTTCCCTTTGACTTTACTTCCCAGACTAGACCAGACGTCTACAGTCTACACTTACACTACACAATCTTTATTCACAGGGAAGCTAACAACTAGCAGCAACTAGCAGCCAAACTTTCTTTCTTTAAAAACAGAACGCAGCTCTTTAATATTATGCATAGCATGTACTTTGTGTCAGAGACATAGAATTCATGACATGACTAAGCTGAAAATAATAACTAGGTGCCTATAAATACTTAGTTACATACCTATGACCTATACGGGAATTATGTACTACAAATATATAAGTATAAGGCTATTATGTATTGCATATTGCATGCTAGCTACCTGTGCTGAATATAATGTACCTACTTAATCCTTAATCCACCTTATTTTGCATACAGTCACATTTAGAAAGTATATTATGAAGGTATTTAACATATTTAGCGTTTCTAGTTACTGATTCTGATCTCCCTCAGTCTTTCGGCTGTGGCTTATGTTTAGTTAGCTGCTTTAAGTAGCCAGACCAACCTCTCTAATCCCATTTCCTTAATTTTCCCACTAATATCAACCCTAGAGTTACGGTCTATTTTAAAATTCATTTCTGCAATTAAATTCCCTGACTGAAGGTAATTGAATAATCTCCGGGCAATTACAATTACAACGGAGGGTGACGGACTCCAAAGTGTTCTACCTGATTAATGTTTTTCTAGGCTTAGCATCTAAAGCAAAGCAATTTAGCAATTTAGCTCCAAAAATGTCATTTAATGTCATTTAGCTTCAGATATGTAAAAATAGTTCTACTTATAGTATTTCTATGCTTATATTTTCTATCCACCTTACGTGTAAATTGGAAATGTTTGCTAACTACATAGCTGCGTAGCGTAACGTGCTACAAAGTAGTTTGCACTTTATGTTATACAATTACACTACGAAAGTGTGCCTGAATACAAAATAGAAAAGTTAGATAGCATTCCGTATTGCGTTACGTTACTTTCTGCATATATATAAACAACAAGTAGTTTCAGTTTAAGTTTCTCATGCTATGGGCAGTTTGTATCCGCATCATTCCATTCTGACGTTGACAGGCAAGACCAGACCAAGCCAAGTCAGCGAAGGCGACGAGACATCTCATCGAGACATTTTCCCGTGGACACAAACATGCATTCTTTATTTCGCCGTACTTCACAACATTACACATACATACAGATACAGCCTACATGTCAAAGGCAAAGTGTTGAAGAAATGTCCAAACACAAATATCTACAAATGCGTAATGTAGTTATGCAGCTCTAGAAAAGTCTCACGTTGAAATTCTTCAATTTTGTTTCCGTTTCTCTTGCCATGTTACACTTTTGCATGGACTGGGCTATTACATCACGTCACAACTTCGTAACATAACACAACACAAAATTATTCTCCTCGCTCAAAGAATATTCACATCGGTTTTTGGTATAAGTAAGTATGAAGGTTGGATGTTGGATATACTTATATACTTATTGTTAGTCTAGCACGTAATGTAGTTACATAAAGTTAGATATTATGGCAAGGTACCGTAATGGTAATGGTAAATGGATTTGTTTTCGTATTTCCTCCACTTAGATTGTTATTGCGTTTGCTTTGAGTAAAGGTGACAAGCTGTATAGAATTTGTTTCTTTGAAGGCGAGGCAGAGAGATAAATAAATCTAAGAAAGAAAAGGAATGAAGAATGACATGTTTGAGATTTGCGTTCCTTTCCTTTTGCTGTTCTTTTAGACTCTTTTAGATCGAACACTATTATCCCTGTACACTCTAAGCTAACGATAAGCTCAAGTGTAAGTATATGTCACTCTTCTCAATCCAAGTCCAAGTACAGTCCAGCTAGGATTGTCGCATCTCTGTGTTATGTATATACTATGTATCACATATCTGTATTGTGCCCTATGGACTATATGACACTACATAACTAATACAGATACTAGTAGAGGTAGGAAGTAACATAAGGAAAGGACATGTACTACATAATAGATATAACCTTGTGTGGGCCAGGCCAAGCCAAGCCACGTATTTAAGTATTAGAGTTTACCGGATCATGTTATGGTTTGTGAAGGTGGCCTGGCCTGGTCTGGCCTGGCTTTGGACTATTGTTGAGCCTTCGCTCAGGATTTATGGTCAATATATTCCGTTGGACAATCAGAAAGAATAGCCAAAGAGGGAGGACTGTTTGTTGTGTGTCCTGTTGTAATTCCAGGCTCTGTTGTAGGCAAAATCCTGGGAGGTGCACACCGGCTCGGCCTTCTCGGTCTCTAAATCCCATTCTGAGGTTTTTGGTCATTTTCTATCCGTGTGGCTCAATTTCAAACCTAAACTTTAAGTTTCCTTTCTACAGTGTACATTGTACACAACAAAAATATATTTTATAGGGTTTCCCTATTTTAGGTATTTATATTGCCCTGGCGTGACATAGCGTGGCCTGACCCTGCTTTAGTTTAGTTTACAAGTATTTTGTACTTGGTAGCTAGCTACTGATATTATACCTTCGGCTTTCGTGAGTAGAATTGACTGTTGTTGCTATTGCCTTGGTTGTCTTTCAGTTGTAATGGGTTGGGATACAGCGTGAGCTATCTGCTACTATGTTACGGTTATGGACAATAAGAAAAGAAGGCGAGTGCAATAGAAAATACAATAAGTGCGTACAATACCATATATTAGTATCCCTTATAGATATTTATAATGTAACACTACTAGTACTAAAGTAGAGCATAACAATTTATAGAATATCACAATCACTAGACGCGTAGGCCGTAGACGTACAATAAGTTTGTATAGACAAGCTAAGACAGGAAGGAGGTACTTTTCTGCCAAAAATCTCCATTCTCTCCCTTTATTTTGACAGGGAAGCTTTTTTCTTGAGGAAAACGTAGATGTGAGGTCCCATTTCATCTCCTTACTATTTACAGCCTCAAGTAACTAAACGCATCAGTAACGCTATCGTTTGGTGTTGGTATTTAAAGCTTAAGGCTTAAGCTAAACTCCAATCCAATCCAATTCCAATTATATCTGTACCTTCTACCTACTTACTCTTAAGTTCTCAACATTGTTGTAATGCAATACAATTGGATTGGTTTGTTGTTTTCCTTTTTCTACCTTAAGTTTAAGTTCCGAAGTGTTGGGCCTTGTGTAATTTGTTTTGTTGGTGGCATGGTGTGGCATGGTGTGGGTTTACTGTACACTTTACTAGGTAAACTAAACCAGTAGGTATGTAGTTAAGTCCAACATCCATCCAAGCAACCCTAAACCATAGCATACCACATCACCTCAACATTTTTCTGTTTTTCCATACATATAAGCAAAGGAACACAAATCTTTCCTTCTGTATGTAAGGATGTAGTGTAGTAACTTTATTATTTGTGTCCCAGTCCCAGTCCTCCACTTTGCTTTGCTACAGTTTACAGTACACTAAACAAGGCAAAGCTCACCACAAAGTTTCAGCTTGAGCACTAACAACTATTTAACTAAGTGCCAGAAAAGCTATTAAATCCTCCCCGCAGTAAAACGGTAAATAGTAAATATCTACGTAGAGTGAGTACATTACATACCTAAGTGTTCCCTCAAAACCAAAACCATTATATTACATAGTTACCCACATTAAGGCCATACCACTACCACTACTGCATAATAAGATTGTAAGTAAGTACAAGCTACCTTTAAGTATCTGCTTAATATAATATTCTTCATTCACCTACGTATCATATTTTCCTTAAGAAGTTATTCCTTATGCTCCATATAAAATCTGTAGGTACATATATTCTATAAAGAAATAAACTGGTAAGAGCTTAACTCAACTCTGAATTGAATGACATGGAAACATTAGGAGAACAAATGATCATAACTATTACCTACTTGGAATAACAGATAGGTTTTGGGTTTATCTTATCAAATTTCATGATACTGTACCTATAGATAGATAGAAATGGAGAACTTTCCTTAGGTACCTACATATATTTTAGAAGATGAACCAAAGATGAATTATGAATTCATAAATAAAAATGAAAACAGTTCCAGCCACTTGTCTAGCGAGTGTTACTGTTTGTGAAGAGAGGAGAGCAGATGAAAAATTAGCTTCTGGAAGCCAAGGGAACTTCGGAAGAGGATTCATTGGAGTTAAAACATTAAAAGCTCTAGTTCTTGTCTAGACACTTTCACACAGAGAATAGTAGTAGAACACAAGAGAGAGAGAGAAGTTAAATACTCGGAGAAACTGTTACAACTCCGTGGAAAGAGAAATCCAATACCACATCTGTCAACTCTAACCATCCGCAAAGATTTCTCATTAGCTCCCGTTTGCATTCCTACTCATTGAGAAAAATGTTTTAGCTCTAATAGCTACTAGCACATCACATCACATAAGTAAGTAGTAAGTACTTAGGAGTTGGACTACTAGAACTAGAAGTTGAAACTGGAACGAACTGGAACATGGATGGATATATTTTACTCAAGTGATGTATTCTGCTCCATCTCATCCGAATCTTTTCCTCTATGCTTTGCCCTAATAAGGAATCCTTGCTTTACCTACATACTTACGTACAGAAGCTATATATTATACTTATCACTTTAGATTTTACTATCTTTACACATAGGTAGTAAAATAATGTATGTATTTCTATTAGTTACTATATGATAATAGTTTGCATAGTAAAGTCAAGCCAGTCAGGTCGGTAAGTAGTAAGTAGCTTCTTCGCGGATGTTTTCCCTTTCATTTAATTTCATGGTTCCAAGTTGGAGTTGGAGGTAAAGCAGACGCTGCTACAGTATTTCATGTATAAATGGTGTTGGAAGTAAGTTGAAAGCTGGAGGGAAGAATATATCTCAATCATGGGAAAGAGCGTAACATACATATACATATATTAGTACATCTCGAGTCAACTCAACAGAAAGCTTAAGATAATGTTTGCTCTCATGTAGAAAAGAGATGCTAATGTACCTCTGCTCTGTTAAAGAACATTTCTTTAACTTTAATTTTACATACCATAGCTATAGCTACTTTCAATCCGAAAAGTTTTATGAGACCCAGTTCAATTTCTTAATGGATTTAATGTAAATGAGAGATTCTTGTGTGCAAATACTTTAAGTGTATGTATGTGTGAAGATTGTAAGTAAAATATACCTTTTAGGACTGTAAAAACATTCATTTGAGATTTGAGAAACCTACAGATAGTGTGGTGGGGTATGGGCTGTAAAAAAGTGGAGTGGATTGGGATTCGGTTGGGACGAGGAGGAAGAGAGAATAGAATAGATAAGGATAACAGGCATAATGTCTTGACTTGACTCGAATGCCAAACTGTCATATGATATCCTACTTGAGAGTGAACTATTGAGGAGATTTTCTTAAATGGCTTTAATTGATGATTATAGATATTCATTGCGATGGCTTTCCGCATTATCTTTCTATCCGTCTCATTCCCAATACTACTCAAGCCAAAGCCAACCAAAGGAAATGGTTTAATGTACTCTTAGTAAGTAGCTTTAGTTTCGCGACATCGATAATGCATTGCATACACATTCATCCTCTCTGTAGTAAGTAGTTTCTAATGGTATATGAACTATCCTTGTAAGTATACAGATACTAAGTAGTTCAGTATGTATCAGCTATATTTAGTATGGTATTGGTATTATGGTTTACCTAAAAAATAGTTGTAAGTTGTAAGTATCTGTACCTAGGAAGATTTTTTGTCAATGTGTGGTAATAGTATAATAGTGTGTTCATATAATACACATTTGGGCTAAAAGTAGGTAACAGAACACAAGAGAGTATCCGAAAAGTAAAGTGAAACCGAACCAAACCAAACCAGGCCAAAGCAAACCAGGACAGGCAGACGGGAGAGATCGGGAGACAAGACAGGACAGGAGGATCAGATAACCAATGCTGCGAGGGAAATTGTTATAATACAGATCCGCATCTTTTTCTACTTATACTATAGTTTTTCATTGTGGTGATCCTATGCTAGTATGTAGCATGTACGTAAGTATGTACAGATAGTATTTACTAAGAAGAATACATGGGACTCATAGTTTTGTCTTCATCTTGTTCATCCTTCCGAGTTCCTCTTTTGGTCTCCCCTTGAGAAAACTGGGAAAGAAGATAGAAAAAAGAGAAAAAAGTTTATGAATGATGTTGTGTCTATGTGGAAGTGAGTATTGGTACACTAAAGTGAAGTATAAAGTAAAGAAATGGGGTAGAGTGAGTGCAGTGTATGGATAAAAAGACAAGAGGCAAACCAAACCAATAATATTTATATCTGGGAATACGTAGAATCTTATGTTACGGTATAAAGATATAAGTATAAGAGTTACATTTACAGTGTCGTCTGTTTACGTCTAGTAAATATGTGTCTTTAAAAGGAGGAATATAAAGATTGCACACAACTGAACTGAACTGAGTATATGTAATATAAGAAAGAAGTGCATGGTATGTGAGTAGTAGTTGGGATGGACCGGGACGGTCCGCTTCATTGGTTTGGTCTCCAGATGCCCTAATCCAATAAATTTCGATAAAGTTCTCACACTCGAACGCCAACGAACGCTGCTTCTGTCCTTGTCTTCCTTTTGCCTTACTTTTCTTCCCTATTTCTTCCTATACTCTGTTTTAGACTACTTACCTATATCTAACTTAACTATTCCTCTATTTGTATGTACACTACTGTATACACTTCTTGTGATCTGCTCTTTCAGTTCTGCAACGTCTCCTTCTCGTCTCTGCCTCTTCTAAACAAACTTTCTTATCCTTTATCTCTATAGTACTAATACTGCAGAAGAGAAACATATTTATAACGAAGCATTTTGTATCTCTATCTGTATAGTTTGTATTTGTTGCAAATAAAACTAGTAAAGATATATGGACGTATTTATGTATTTGTAGGTGCATGAAAAGGAATCAGACTGAGTCAAGTCGCAGTCAGGTAGTCCTAACCTAAGTAGTATATCGAATAACCGGGAAGGAAAAGAAAGCTCAAGTTGAGTGGATTGAAGAGACTCTTTTGAACTCGTTTTCTGTTTCCATTCCATTTCCAGTAAAATCCAGATCCCAGCCATGCCGTAACATAACACTATAGTGTAAGGCAAAGGAAAACCAAAGGGAGCTGTGAGTTGATCAGAGAATTCGAGAAACAGATCACACAAGTCCATCCAAACTACAAACTACATACAGCCAAGCCAAGCCAGGCCAAATTGTGAATCTCAAACTCAAACAGAACACAAGACGGAACTCATGTTCAGTCAGCCCAGCTGACTTGACTAATAGAGAGCACAAATAGAGAAATACAGTCATACAGTACACAGATGCGATACCTTTACACTCCTAGGGACACAATGCGTGCTACGTAAGTACGCTTCTAGATGTGGATGTGAATGTCCTGTAATGTATAATGTACACACCTATTGTGAGTGCTGTGCCATAAAAATACATAGCGAACTACAGTAAGGAAGAAGGTAGGCGAGACGAGGCACAGGTGCCTATGTAAATATATTTACTTAGCAGAACGCACTTACAGACTTACGTAGATATATGTACATAGTTATAGTTTCTACATGTGCAATATCAAAAGAATGTTAGCATGCACACTGCAAAGCAAGTTCTATTCTCTTTCTAAGCGTGCTTCCAGATGTATAACAAGAGAAGGAAGAAACAGTTAGACTTATTTAGACATTCAGGAGTCGTTCCTGTAGCTACTACATAAAAATACCTAAAGGAACTACCGTAACTAAATAGTATTGCTATTTCTGTAGTACTATTTGGAGTACGTTAAGCAGAGAAGAAAGTAGACGATTCTGTATTACTGCTTTATTGAGTTCAGGATTGCCAGATCTACCATATCTGTACTTACCACCATAATTAAAATTAAATCGAAATGCTGTACTTACCAGCATAATTGTATATTTATTGGCGCAGGATTCTGAACGGTGATTGGTTGCACGAAGTGCAACCCAATCTAACCGTTCA
>JAQFYC010002971.1:0-22727 GCA_034694165.1 Tomocerus mixtus | reverse complement strand
CTTAACCACAGTCAATGTACCTACTACTGCAGGTAGTTACTTTTAAGTAATAACAATTAAGTTGCCGTATTATGTTTCTTATTTCTTGATAACCACATGTGACTGAACAGTATGGAATATTTATTAATAATAATGGAATACATATCTGACAGCCTATCAAAAATGCAATTAAATAATACTTTCTTAGAGCTAAGTAATTATTATACTGGTAGTCTTATAGACAATGATTATTATAATCATATTTAAACCCCGTACAAGAATTACAATTTAGTAAAAGATGCAGATATGGAGTGGGCAATTGTTGTCCACTATTTTGTGTTAACGTGCGATTACACATCTTTGACATTAATAGAATATTTAAGACGAGTCTTCAATTGGAATGCATTATTGCAATACTTCTGAACTAGTATACATATATGTGTATGACGCTATAATTAAGATTATAATTACAGTTAAAGCGAAATCCAATTTTCACTTCAAGATTCAATGTAAACGCTATTATGTAAATGTACTAGTAATTATTACGCCTAAATTAGATTTGAAGTGTTTAAAGTGTAAGTCATTCAGATGACATTGAAGTACACTTTCAGAACAATGAATTGAGACCCATCATACTGCATTGTGCATGTCTAAGGAAAGGTGGGCTACAATAAACTGTCAATTCTCTGCAATGCTAAGTCCAACTAATATGCAATAAATTAACAAAAGAAGTTGTCAACTTTGGTTTCCAAATAAAATTCCATTAGTAGGTCTGTTTTAAACTGCAAATACTATAACTACCCCTATTTTGGCAATAGATAAATACTGGAAAACAAATTAACTACTAAATACCGTATAGAAAGTGTGTATGTGTGTAAAATCACTTTTTTCGGCAATTAAATACTTTCTCAAAAATTTTAATGTTATATTAAAAAATGATAATTTCCTCGGTTCTTGGGGTTTTGGGGAAATACTTGCACAAAGGCGATGTTGAAAAAGGAAACCATTTCCATAGGCTTGGGATGTTTTATAACTTGACGTCATTCTTTGGTGTGTTTCCTATCCTCTGGGACAAACAAAATGAAAAATTTACAGCCATTACAAAACCGCATATTGGCTTAAAAATAGTTTCCATTTTGAACTTTACTTTTGCGGGTCTAATCGTATATCAACTAATAGCAAGTGGAGAACATCAAATTGCTGAATTAATGAAGAGTTCCACTGCTTTCATTTTACACTTAATCACCACAATTGTAGCGATTAGTGCAACAATAAAAAGGAGAGAAATAGCGAGCGTGTTAAACTTTTTTAATAATTCTCCCTATCCAAGCGGTAAGCAAAGAACTTCTATTAAAATTACTTTTTACCAAACGCCGTCGTCCACTTAATATCATGTGTGTAATGGACAAGTAAACAAAAAAAATGATTAATCTCAGCTAATAATTAAATTGTACATATTTTTAATTTCAAAGGAAATTTAGAAACATCAAGGCACGCTTCTCTAGAATCTTGGCTATCAAAATGGCTTCCCGCAATTGTCCTAGTCCGAGTTGTGTTTCTTATAGCAGCAATAGTATCCTCCCGACAAACAGCAAATTTTCAACTTAAAATTTTTTCCAAACCGAAGATGAACGCGTTAGCCATTAAGGCAGGGATGAGTATACAGACTCTCACACTTATCATTACGCTGTACACATCATTTTTGGTCTTGCTCTATATAGCTATTTATATCATACGAAATTCATATTGGATGTACAGAATAAGGTAAGTACATGCAACAAATGGCTTGTTTAAAATTAAAATGTATGAAAACTTTTTCAATTTGATATGCCATTAAATTTTGGTAATCTGTAGTATTCATTACAGAATGTCCCAATATTAGATAAATAATAAATTCATTATTTATGTTAATTAGTTATTTTGACGAACAATTATTTACAATTAAGTATTATTTTTCGTCCATAGGTCGAACCCAGAAGAATCATTTGAATACAAAATGACTGTCTACAACCAAATGCAAATTTTGAATATGAACTTCAACGATAGCTTCATTAAAATAGCTCTCCCGGCTATATTTTCTGTATTGATAATTCTTTTTATCATGTTTGCCTTCTGTGTGATTAGGCTGTATAACAGGGTAGCCCCCGGAACATATGTAATGTTCCCAATTGGCTGTTTGGGTTATTTTGTATACTTTACTACTGGATTAATGGGGTTTGGAACATGCTGGAAAAATTCGTGTACGTCATTAAGAGCAATATCAATGTCGGTAAAGGTAAATAGTAGATTACATTTACATCGTAGGATAATAAAATCGAAGAAAGGTTATGGGGTAGGAATTGGCCCACTGAGAGCATTTAAAAATAATAGAATGTTTAATGTCTATGATGCAATAATTTCGTGGTTAGTAACCCTACTGATGTCCTTCCAGTAAAATATCAATAAAAAGTAAGTAAATGTATTAAAAATTCTTTATAAATGTTATTGCATATTATATTATGTCATTGTTATAGAAAAATCCATTCCTACGCAGGAGTAGCAATTATTGCGAATTTGAATTTAAGAAGAAATTGGAATAAATTCCCCTCCGAATCAGGATGACTAATTTTTTAAAAACATTGAAATAACAAAAAATTATGAATTTTCTGAAAAATTACGCTTAAATTCATTTCAAGTTATTGCAGGGCTTAGGTAGTGTGCTGGAAGGCTGAGTTAATTAATTAGTCTAGTAAGTAGTTAGGGTGGGGAGTAACCTAAGAAGTAATCGTCCTTGTTTTGCATTTCAATATACTGTATTGAATGGCTATCTACAATACATAATATGGGATTCATTTAATATATAAACTTTATTAGGAAACGTATTTTAAGTTGGTAATTGAAAAAATACAAAAATACTCGTCAGAAAGACAGAAGATAATACAATTCTTAAATTAAAAATAGATTGTGTTCTAGGAGCACTGTTGCACAGATCAGTTTCGCAGAAACAATTTACGGCGTCGGTGGTTAGCATTGCACTAATGCCATTTCGGTAGCACCCTCGTTTATAAATATCACTCATTATGAGATTTGTCCATCTCCAGTCTCCTTCTTTGTCTTGCACCATTGTTCTATGTGATTGGTCTGCACATTTGTGAACTGATATTTTTATGTAACCTATTTAGAAACAAAAACATCATTTTAGAGTATCTTAATGGCTACACAAAAAATGTTTGGAATAATTTAACCTGACAAAATGTGTTAAAATTAAAAATGCAATTAATATCACTATTCAAGTAACAGTAACATTCATTCATTCCTTCAGTAACATTCAGTGCAACTTCATACAATTTCGTATCATCAAAATATTCATCCTAAAATGTGGCTTAACGGCATTGTAAATTACATTAACTATGCATTATCATTATTTAAAGATGCCTTTAGTTTTTCTTTGGCAAGTGCTAACTAATAATTTTTAGTAAATGATTTTAAAGATCTTATTATAATTATAAAATTGATGTCAAGTAATTAGAATAAGACTTAACGTCGTCGTGCGTGCATAAATATTTTTATAATTAACTGTATCTTCTATGACAAATTGAACTAACCTACATTTTAAAAGCAAAATTGATTCCCGAAAGTGGTAACCTAATTACTAATGCATTATGTTGTAGCATATTTATTGTCTATATACAATTAGCACATATATAGATAATAAATTTTAAAACAATGTAAAGCATATTGTCAATTGAGTTAAGTTTTGAATCCTGTGTGGCAATTTTCACCAATTTTCTTTGAGTGGTTACTTATTTGAAATTTAATACAGATGCAAATTGAGAGTGCTTTCGTTAAACGAGAATTTCAGACATGATATTCAGAACAAATTGGAAAATTGAAATGTTTAAAGTCATTAAAAATTGCTCCTTAACGGCAGAGCCAAGATATAAATTTGGTACAAAAATCTCTACTCATAATGCTACAGTTAACCATAATTTCACTTTTGTGGCTATCATGCTTCAATTTAAACTTTCACATCCACATTGCTTATAATAAGTAAATAGTTTATCTGTTATTTCCTATGTATGAAATATTACGAAGTAACTTTATTACATTCATTCAAAGGTTTTGCAAAAGTGTAAGTTACTCACTTCCATTGTGTAGCTGATAGTGGGAAGTTTTCTTCATGCAATATGTGGATTGTGTACATTCCTTGTGAAATTTGTGAGACTCGTCAAAAAAGAAACAGGAAAGATGAGACTCATTTATTTTTGGCTGCTCCACACAATGATAGCATTTCAAGGAAGATACTGTAAATTATGGAATGTAATGCATTTATAAATTACCCAAAATATTGCTTATTATAACTTTCAATATCATTTAGTTCCTGGTTATTATATTCTAGTTACAGCCTAAGTTACAAGAATAGTAAAATGCATGTACAGCATAATAGCATTACAATGGAGACCGTAATGCACAGAACAATTTTTGTGTGGACACTTTTGGGAACAACTTGTGTTGTATAGTATACTAAACATGAAGTATAATTTTTTTTAAATCAGGCAATATAAACTGCTTTTTTAATTAATCACAGCATTCTCCAATATTGAACATTTACTTAATATCTTAACTCATTGTCAGTAGTTGTTGTTTTAAAGCAGCAACTACAGTATCATTTTCATGACAAATATTAGTTATTTATAATAAATAACATTGCCATCTCAAATGTTACTCCATCATCAGCAACAACTTTATTAAATGTATTAATTAAAGTACATTTAATGCTATTGTGTACAGTTATGTGATATTGCTGCTATTGTTACCGTATATATTTATTCACATTTCAATTTTTGCGAATTTCACTGCATCTCACAACAAACGTTTTTCGCTAAGTTTTTTACTGTTTTGCTATTTTACATATGATCGAGTAAAATAGATATATATTTTCAAATCTTAATTATAATATTTTGTAGCTACATTATATAAATCCCCACTACTCCCGCTTATAATAATACTATGTAATATAAATAATAAATATTAGCACACGACTTGTTAAATGTATCACAAATTGTTTTATGTAAACTGTCTCACCTTTGTACAACAGTGGTAATAGAAGAACCAAAACAATAAATATATATTGGAAATTGATTAGATTACTATATCTGGTAGTGAAACCCATTTGGATTTTATATGGAACTGGCACCCGTAATAAAATAGGACTATTGTAAATGAAAGTAGGTAAATATTTCAGGGTTATCCGATCCCAGGAACACTTGAAACTGCACCCGTCTCCAAAATTGTGTGTAATGTTGTGTTATACCAGAAGCATACTTGAGACTTGATATTTTTTATTCATAATAAATTACAAACTCAGCCCAAAACACAAATCATCTTCGTTCCGTGACAAGCCCACGCTCACGTTGAAGCTCACGTCGACACAATAAACTTTAGACACGATTTGACACTTATGCACAAACGAGTGGAAGGGATAGGCAACTGAAAAATTGTAACAGATTGATACCTACCTAAAAATTAAACAGAATGTGAAGATTTTAAAAAATAATTTAACTAGAGTAGTCTATGTATCACTATCAGGAGACATTATTATTGCTACATGTTAGTGTTGCTTAGTAGATACTAGAGCTAAGTCCAAAATTAAATAGGTACCACTACCATACCACTTGACTCTTCAGCTGCTGCAATGCAATCCAATATGCAATCAGGTAGCATTGCAGTTTGCAATTGAAGACAGCAATGATTTCTCAATGAGAAAATCTCGACAATCTCAACTCATCTCTCACTATCTAATGTAAATGTCTGCAAGTAGTTTACTTTTTACAGCGTATTCTGTATTCTGTATTCTTCTATGATATCGTATTGTCTTCTAATCGCAATCGCAGGTGCTACACTAATGCATTATGTTTTCTGTTCTGCTTCTCCTGCATTACAGTGAAACTTACATCAGAATAACATGTAATAGACATCCAGCATATCAATAAAGAGTTAGCCGACTTGAATTGGCTGCTGTTATGTTATGCTTGTGTTATGGTCTGTGATGTATTGTATTGTACTGTTTTGTTTATGGTCAATAACAGTGTTAGGATATGTATGCCTATCTTCTTCACAACAATTAATTTGTTTTAAATTAATGTAAACATATTACCTATAAAGATAATTCCAATTTTAAGCATTAAGAATTATTGTAAATTGTTTCTCAAAAACATTTACTAAAACCCTTTCGAAAAGTTGGAGTTTCTGACATTGAAAATGTTTAGTAAATGAAAATGAAACAGAAACGTTTTTAAACATTAATTATAAAATTGTTTAAAAAGTTAACTTTTTAACCTTGTTTTGCAAAAATGTTTAATTTTTGTTAATACTGCAATTTTTTTAAAGCAACATGAAAACATGCGTAAGTGTTTTGTATATAAAGTAGATAGTATTTTTTGCACATTTGCAATTTTTTAACAATATTTTGACAATTTTTAATTTTTATTAGTTAGATTTTCATGTTATATTCATATTTGGACTTTTAGATAATTTAGTTATGAATAATATTAGTATTTTGAAATATTTGGGGCACTGTAACCGTTAGTGCATTTCATATCTAATTAATACTTGCAAATCTTACATATCCGTGTATTGGCCATTATAAAGGGTCTTATTGTTTAGAATTAGAAATTCTATATTTATAAACACAATATACTAGAGGTACCTATCGCATATCGTATTTCACTTTTTGATGGTTTTCTCACGTACAAATATAGAGAAAGATACACTATTACACTTTATTAACGGACAGCAAAAGTAAAATGAAATTAATACTTTGTTTAGCTGTTAGGTACATGCTATGTTATGGTACAAACTACAAACAATGTGCAATTTTCTAACTGTACACTTTTCTGTATATCATGTAAATTGTAAGGCTCGACTACTTTTACATTACACACATGAGTAATGAAATTGAAATCTTATTTATTTTGTGTACTTTCGGTATGTATATATGTATAAGAATACTATTTTTTAGCAATTACATGAAATTGAAATAAGTACGTGTTGCTATTGTATCGTGAATGAGAGTTTAGTTGACCATAGGCAATAGAGTGGGTGGCTGACATGGCATGAGCCTCGCTTAGTTTCTATAAGGTGAAGGCAAAGCAATGCGTAGGAATTAGGAACTAGGAAGGAAGGAATTAATGTTAAGTGGACGAGTATTAATTATAACATACATTAAATACAGCTATTGTTTATATAGATAACAATATATAGGTAGGAGAATTCCCATCAGGTCTTAAGCATACATAATATTTCTGAAAAAAAATGTGGGTGCGAAATATTTCGCACCCTACTTTTGAAATATGAAAAAATGAATGACTAGGGCATATGCAATTTATTTCACTTTTCAAATGAAAAATATTTAAATAAATGACATTTTTCATTAATTATTCACTTTCTTTTCAATTATTAAATCATTCTTTATTGCTTTTAAGCATTTATTTGTATATATACATTTTAGTCTGCTTAATAATTAAAATTTATTAAAATTGAGTTTTGATAAATTTTGATGAATTTCATGTCGGTCAAAAATTTTCAGTGATTTTTCATGAAAAGCGAAATACTACTTCCTACACAAATATACAAATACTTTGTACATATTATATATATGATTTCTACTGTAGATACCGCAAGTTCCTCTAGCTTGTGCCAAACTCCAATGCAACAGTAAAATATGAAATGCAGTTTGCAATACCATTTATTAAAATAATGATAAGCGATAGTGTGAAATGGATATCATAAACGTAATCTTAACTATGTATTAATACTACTGATATATAACAAATATTATGCATTATACAGCAAGCTACAATGTGTAAGGTGTAAATAAGTACAAATATTATGTTCCTGTATGTATAATATATTGTTAAAAAGTTGGCAAATGGTAGACGAGACGAGACTGTAACACGGAAACTGAAATCCTCTCCCTGTGCATTTTATAGCCGGTATTAGATCTTGTCTGTATGAAATATAAGGTTATAATATCCTTTGAATTGGACGTGTTGTATGTACTAATTGTATTGCAGTGTGTATTGTGGTGTTTTATTGTGTGGCTTGGATTTGGGTAAGCAAGAGCACTCATGCTCTCATTCAACTTCAAGTCGAGATTGAAATCAGGACACTGAACTAAACCACTGCTACAGGCTAGCAGAACCACTTATTATTGGGATTGAGAATTGTCTGGGCCTGAAGGACGTGCCCATCGTTGTCATTCTACATTTTATCATTTTTACTGAAATTGTTCGCATAAAATATTAAATATGGAATTATTTTGGTTTTCCTATTATTTTCATATATTTTTGCAGTTAATAGAATATTGATCTTTCAACAATATGTTTTAAGCCAAAAACGGGAAAAATCAAGACAAACTGAATTCCATTAAATAATGTTCCATATATAAGCTTAATTCCACTACGGGCATCAAAATAAGAAACGAGTCAACCTCTTTTTGCTCAAGAAGATTGAGACGCCAGAAGACGACAGTCATACTACATACTATGTAATTTATGAATCAGCTCAGCATTGTGTACTATATTTGCACTGTAAAGCTTATTTTTTGCTCGATTTGCAAATATTATGTTTCTGTTATTCGTAAGTAATGAAACTATAGTACAGAGGATTAAGCATGTATATTCTCGTTTACATTGTCGTTAGGTACAACTGACATGGCAGTATTATTGGCAAAGAAAATACTAATATTAGCACAATGCAATGTATCAATATAGTGTACCCAGTAACTTGAAATGCAAGAAATTCCTTATATCATTGCAACTTGTTTGTTATACAATGCATAATATATTTCTTTAGTTACCAACCACAAGAATAACATCAAAAATTCCTCTTACGATAAATGCTTCTTGTGTAACTAAATATACTTGGACTAATTTACAGATACATTCGTAATTTTTGCATAAATATTAATATTTATTTGCATTTAATCCTGAGAAGACTTTTATTAATTTTCAAGAATTAAAATTAGATAATATTTTGATACCCTGTAAATAAAAAATGTAAATTCTTAGCTCTAGCATGTCAAAATACAAGAAAATCTGAATTTTGTTCCAAGAAACATTTTTAAATTTTTTACAAGTCATGTAGTCACAGCAAGAAGGCAAAACCCATTAATCAACATCAGCAGCTTCTAAAAATATTTATATTAAGTATTATGTGAGTCGAGTAGTAAATATAAACATGATTTCATGAATGAATTGGTATGCACACGCATTTGAGAGTGAAGGTTGGCCTTTGTCAATTCCGATAAGTTGCATTGTAGAAAGAGGGTGCATAATCCATTATTGAGAATACTAAATGGGTTGTCACAATTTGTTCTGTCATTGCATTGCTTTGTTATTCATTAAACGTGTCAAGTTGACTCATACATATTTTCATGTTACGTTTCATGGTACACAAATTCTATGAGTGTGTATTTTTTAAATGTAAGATAAACCATTTATCAAATATCGTCATATTATTTTGCAAATGCTATTAACCTATTTGTACCTCCCAAAAATCTATATTTGGCCATTGCAGATCTCCCAATGCGATGAAATGTAATGTGCCACATCAATGAAGACACAGAAGAGAAATAAGTAGGTAACAACAAATTTTTTTCCCACAGCAATTTAATAATAAAGGTAAAAGGTAATGGTAAGTGAAGCCGCAAAAAAGAATGAGCACTACAGATACGAAGGATTTGCAAAAGAAAAAGAAACGTGCCAAAGTTCCAACCAACAGCGCACAGCTTCATATTCACGGCTCACAGCTCACTAACTTATTTTACTTGTTGTACTATCAGAATCAGGAATCAGGACAATACATCAGAACCGGATCCCATTTAACATTTAAGGTAAATGTTATAGTAAAACCTAGCTACATGAAATAACTGTAACTCTAAGTAGTATAACAGTATTGGCATAAGAAGACCTATGACTCACAATACTTTATTTACGTTAGCTTTAAGCATATACGATATATATGTATCCATTGCAGTTTTATCGTGGTTTGGTATTTGGTTTCCATCAGTCAGTAGCTAAACCCTACTCACTACAGAGTTTTACGTTGTGCTTAATATGTCTTAGAGAAATTGGCAATACATTTGTGTTTTTATCTGTACAAAGCTATATTTGTATGTAAACTGACGATGCAGTTCAAGTATTCTTGTCTTTTGTGGGTGGTATGATTGTAGTATGTATGTATACAATTGTTCATTCGTAGCCTTGCATGTTTTACACAGAATTAACTGATTTCAGATTCTATACCAGGTCATGGGCACAGTTTAGTGAATCCCTGTAAATAAATCAATATTAAGCGAAATATTATTTAACCTCCATTTTTAGTACATTTAAAATAACCAGGCTATTTTCATGCTGTCGTTTAAATAAAAGCTGGTATGATGTACCTAAATGCTAAAATAAATTTAAATTGTTGCCTATTAGTGTTTCCTTTTCAGCTTAAATTATCAGGAATTAGGAACTTTAATTAGTATGTATTGTATTTTAAATGCTGTAGGAATGATAATGCAAAAAATAATTAATTTAACTAATGAAAATTGGCCAAACTGCTTTAGTTAAGATACAATATATAATTTAACCTTCCAGTTCCATTATTCAGCTCCAATATTTTTTGACAATTACTTGGAAGCCATATTTACGTATATGAATGAAAATACTTAAGTTCCTATAATGTACTATGATAAAAAATAACTGACTTGTACCAAGTTGCTACAAGTTACTAAATGGTTAGGTTAAGTATTTCCATTGTACTGGCATATTATATCAATCTATTCGGAGCGCTTGAATTAAAGTAGCGATAATTAATAGGGCATCCCTAGTTAAGATTGTCAAATTAAGAAGCATAAAGCAAAAATTTGCAGTTATTAAAAATATTATAGCTCTCCAGCCCTCTATTTTATCCCCAATATGGTTAGGGACACACATAAACCTATGAATTCATTCATGGATAATTGCAAACCTCATTATGTTAATTGATATTGCTTAATATGGCCAATTAACATTATGTACAGTAAAAGCAGCGGAAATGGACACCTTTAAATACATTTTTTTGTTTTATATCCATTTTCATGCGACTTGCATAATTTGTAAAACTGATATTTAAGTCTACTGGATCTTTGACTAATTTGAAAATTAAAGTTTAACGGTAGACATAATTTTAGCTTTTTCAAAATTCCAGAAAATAAATAAATATGGCAGAATACTCAAGTAGGAATATTTTTGTATTCTGACACTACTACTTTTGTTATAAAAATACTATTTCGTTTTAATTTAGTACGATATGATAGTCTCTAGTACTTAGAAGTTGGTAAAAATATTTGATGACGCAATAGACGATACTGAAAATACCACGTCCCTAGAATAAATTGGTACCTACCTAATAATAGTGTTATCATTTACCAATATAATCTTTAGAAGCGTTCCACTTTTTATTTGCATTGAGCACTTTATCGAAAAGATGTCTATCTTTAGCTATTATCTCAAAGTGAGCAGACGACAATCTTAGCCAATTTTAAAGTTGAGGTAGGTAATAGTAAAAGTAAAATGCAAAGTGAAGTGAATTTACACATTTTAGCGAAGGAAATTTGCAGCCAGTGAATATAATACAATTCACTTATAGGAATTGATAAACATTAACTGTGGTGTAATTCGGTGCCATTTATATATTTATATGTAATATTGTGCTACTTATCTCCAATGAACTAGAATAGAATGAGTTTTATTCGTGCCAAAAAACAAATCAATACAAGTTTCATACCGGTCTTTTATCGTCTGACCTGACACCATTTCAAATTCAGTCACAACCAAAAAAGATCGATATTCAAAATATTTACAGAAACATTAATAATTCTCTCTCATAAGTTTAAAATGGACACAATTCCACTGAATTAATTACTTAGCTACTTAATTTAAATTGTAACACTTGCAAAAAAACATAAAATTAACCTTTTGAAGTTTTATACCATGAACATTAAGTAGTTAAAGGCAGGGAACACAATACTGGAGTTTTCTCTTAAGGAGATTATATGTATAGATAGATTATCTTTAAACTTTTTTACGCTAAGTTTCAAAAAACGGAGATTTGTACAAGGAGTATTCCAAATAATTTTCAAATAAAAAATAACAGAGTTAGTCAGATATTCAGACCTGTATACTGTAGAAGGAAATTTATTGCCAAACTTAGAGGATCTGTTGTTCTGTGTAAATTTAATACGATTAACTGAATTTACTGGAGTTCAAAGAAGTTAATTATGACATACGCAAGTTTGATACTAAAATACAGTAAACTTTATTCAATAATGTCATTTTTGCATGTAGTTCCTTACAATTGGGATACAAAATCCTTACGTTTTAGCATGAAAGAAAATCTAACTTATAACAAGTATATCGCAATATTTTCTTGGTTCCATGCAATAGTTTTGTGGGTAAAGTTGTATTTTTCAATTCAGTCGGATTTCCAAATCGAAGAAGTACTTTTTCATGTTATTTGGGCTTTTACGTACTCTTTTAACGCATTCAACCAACTAACTTCCAGATTATACACAACTGAAGTGATACATTTCACGAATCATTTATTATCGTTCTGCAGAAATTATGAAGGTATATACATACTAATTTTGTCTGCTACTACAGTATATCAATGATAATGTCATTATACGCTTATTTAAACAATCTTTTACAACCTTTGACAATTCCTAATTACCTTTGACAAATTAATATATAATACATCTCTAATGTACTTTTGTAAATATAGTTTTGAAAAAGGATACTTGTGATAAATTTCAAGTGCAGAAATCTTCGGAATCACTTTTAAAATTTTTGGTTCATGGACTTGCTGCGATAATGATAATTCTTCTACAATGCAATTTAATTCTCTGTTTGGCTTTTCCAAAAGCTCAATTTTACATTTTTACATTCTGGATTAATCATATAAATTTGTGTCGTTCCACTTACATACTACTTATTTTAATCTCCACAATGCTGGAAGTTTTTTCATTAGCCATATCTTTTTTAATGGGCTTCTTTTACATTGCCATCATGTGTCTAATATATATCAACTCCTGCAATGCATACTTAAATTTTTTAAGGTAGTTCAATAGCTATAATTAATTCTTAATTTAACTCAATCACAGTCATCAATTTAGAAAAATGTTAATATTTTTATTTGTATTTATATTCAGATCAGCTCAAGGAAAAATTAGTCCTCCAAATTTCATCAACAAATACAGAAGAATTCAAATACTCCAAAATCGATTCAATGAAAGTTTTTCACCGTACTTCGTCCCAATAAATAAAATGCTCACAATGCTGTGTGGAATATTCTCTAGTTATGCCGCCATTTTAGCCTTCAATAATAAGCTAAATATTATTTTCACTACTTTATTCTTATTATGTAGTATAGCCACAAAAGTTCAGATTACTTATTGGTCACAGAAGTGTGGGATGCTAAATAAAATATCGTCAACGTTTAATAAGAGGACTGTAGGAATGGACCGAGAAACTTCTTTGTCTTATAAAGCTTGTGCACCCATAAAGGTCAAAGTAGCCTGTTTTTATGCATTTGATGAATTTACTGTTGTAAAAGTAGTCGGTGCTCTTGTAATTGGAACTTCTAAATTATCAATAATTGCAAAGCAGTATAATTGGAGTTAACATTGTCTAAAAATTAAAATAAGTAATAATCACAGTAGTAAAATCTGTTCACTTTCACAATTAGTTCACTATAAATCATCTTCATTGACATAAATGCCTGTCCATTTACCAGAACGCTCAATCCTATAATAAGAATGCATTTCATTTATTCCATACTTTGAGAGTCCAAAATGGTCAATCTCCTCATTTTCATATGTCTCCCAATTAAATTCGCCTATTGTGACAAGTGGTGATTTTGTCATAACATTTACAATGATTTTTGGAATCCATGTAGATTCACCCTCGCTCCATTTATACCCAAAGAGTGAGTTGATTTGGGTGCAGACAATCAACTCTGACGCTCTACTTATCAATGCTAAATAATTATCAATGTCTTCATAAGAATACCCCCGTAAGACTAACCTTTCTAAATCAAGTTGTTCATTCCCATCCTCATTGATAATTTTAATTGATTTTAGATTGATTCTTTTTACAGTTAAAGGAATTGTATTTAAGTTAACAGTTCCAAAAAGACGCTTACAGCTCCCATTAACGCAATTATTATCACAATTTAAATGTTCTATTGACACTGTCATATCTGCCAATTGAGAACATTCAAGCAAATTGGGAATTTCAAAATAATGCCCTACATTTAGCGATAATGAATACAAATAAGGGAAATTTAATTTTGTGTCCACATTCTTTAAATTTGCGTTCCGTATATACAACCTCTGAAGTTTTTTCGGTAACTTTGTCAAATCTATATTCAAAGGTACCCTTCGATCGAAGTCGTAATTTAAACTTAACTGACGTATATCCCAAATATACAGAAATGACGGTTCGTAGGTCATTGTACCGTCCGCTAACCTGAAAGTCACATTTTGGATTTCCAACAATTCTATAGTAAAGCCGTTTGCTAAAAACTTGTCGCAGTTGACTACATTTACGCTGTACAAGCCAATTGAATTGACACCATTAACTACAGTTAGATCAATGGAGATATTTGACCCACACAATTGCAAATCTTTTATGCCTGTGAAATTCCCAAAAATACTATTCAGGTCAAACTGACTAATTATAGAGTCATCTTTCATAAACCAAATGCCCCTCAATGATACTGATTCCAGATTTAAAGGGTTAGTTAGGTCACCATCTACATTCAATCTGCAGTAACTTAAATCAAGAGTCTTAATATATTTTAACGAAGTAAGATCAACTACAAAGTTGCACCCTTTTAATTTTAGATCTAAAAGTGTGTCCCCAAAATATTGGCATATGTTAACATTGGCCAACACCTGATTTTCATAGTTAATAAAGGTGGTATCCGCGAGCCTCAATGATGTAACATTATGAAATCCCTCAAAATAAGGTAAGTACGAATTGTACAGGCGAATGGTTTGAAAAAAGTTTAAAAAACCAGGAAATATAATTTCTTGAAATGTACAATGCAGAATTTTTCTTTCGGTATTGGCACATAGGGAATTCCATTGATCTAAAATATGAAATTCTTTCATGTTTATAATATCCATCCAATCGCTGCAAAAACCTTTCCCAGGGTCCAACTTGTAAAAGAATTTGTACAATTCTAATGTTTTTGTCATTCTTGTGTTACGGTACACATTATTCATGCTTAACGTGTACATCTCAATATTTGGCAAGTGTATGCGATCAACGCATTTGCCCAACACAGTTACATTGCTAAGGAAAATGAACCTCAAGTTTGTACATACCTTTAGTGTGTAAGCTAAATCTGATCTTACGATTTCGAAGTATGTGATTGACAGGTTTGTCAAAAGATTAGAAAATTTGTAATTGCATAGCAAAACTGAACACTTTTGATATGGTAGAACTGATTGGCTACCAACCCAATCAATTGTTTTGCTCTCCTCCAGAATCTTGACCCGCTCGGTGTCTGTTAAATAATTCGATTTATATATATTTGAGTCATAATACAAAACAAGTCATATCAATTGACAGATATTGATAACTGTATGAAGTGGATATAAAGAGAAACACAAATACCTTGGTTGCAAACAATGCTCGACATTGAATCCTTTATTCCGTACGCCTGTACTCGCATACTCGCAATCAATTGAAGGATTCCAGGATTTGGCTCCTTGCTTGCAAATATCTCTTTTCCAAAGTTTTGAAACTCTTCATCGTAACCTTCATCAAAGTTAATGTACTTTTGGCTATTAAACAGGAGTTGACATACAGATGTATTCAGTTCCTTTATAAACAAGATTGACTCCACTCCTTTTTTAAACTCATTCCAGAAACTAAAATTTGTGATCGGCCCTTCTAACAAGCTTTCAGTGAGTGTCAATACATGTACCACTTTCGTAAAGTCGGAACCCTTTGCTAATATACTTGAAAGTTGGCATCCTGTCTTTATCATTAAAGAAAATAAAGTATACATGCCATTGACCAAAATTGAAAACGACGGATTTGAATAATAACGCTTAAAATTGTGAACAATTTGATCAAAATAGTCTACAGCTTCACACAGGCGGCCCAATTTCATGCAAAGTTTTGCACATTTCACACCAATAAATTCTTTGTAGTGTCTTTGAATTGTTTTGTGCTTGTCAAAGCGGTCCAAATTATAGGATGTGCAAACTTGTGGATTCCACAAATTTAATTTAATGTATATCTCGTCAAATACACGCAACGACTCCTCATACTTTCCTAGTTTCTTGAGACAGTAGCCGTAGTTATATTTCCATATCATCTTCCGATTACTTTCACAGTCCATATATTCATGCATAGAAAACATAGTGGCTTCTTCATACTTCTTTTCTTTGAGAAGTTCTTTTACTCGCTTTTTTCCATTTACGTAATTCTGCATTAATTCAATGTCGCCAGTGAGTTCTTTAAAAGGGCGGGCGTAAAACAGCGGAACGCGTTTGTGCTGCAAATATCCTGGTGCCAATATAATTTTTTTCAGCATATTTGTCCCTTTATCGATTGAACATTGTTTTCTGATTACCTGCTGCAACACTCTATGCATGCTCAACATATTTATAGTTTTTCCATACAGATTCTAAAATAATATTTAAACCAAAGAATATAATAGATATTTCATATATTATAAATATATACCGGTATATTTACTTTTTTTTTATTGGATTTACTTGGATGCTATACAGTATTGCAGTTTTATTACCTGTGTTTTCATTTCCACGAGAGAATATTCTTGCAGTGATTCAAATGCTATAAGTAGTTCACATTTGCTTGCTCCATGGACAGCATTAAATAACATCATGGGAATGTTGTCACTTTCTAGAAAGCAAAATGTTGTCAAAAGTTCGCCAAGAAATTCTCCATTTCTTTCCTCATTTTTAACTTGCTCTAAAGATATACTCAGACTTTGTTGTACAGTTTTCTGATAATCGTCGACAACGTCGCTCTCAATTAATACGTGAGTTTTTAAAATCCTTTCAACGAACTCCCCAATAGTTAATTTTTGTTTATTAACCAACGAAACTGCAATTTGCATTGCTAAAGGTAAATAACCAAGCCAACGGGGCAACTGCTCCAATTCACAGGGAGTGTAGTTTTTTTGCTTTAAATTTTTTTTAAGGAATGCGACACTCTCCATTTCATTGAACACTTTCATTGGATACAACGTAATGCACCCATATCCGGTTAGGTTGCCCCACTCTGTACTTCTGGTTGTGATAATAGTGTGCCAATTTGTATTGTGCCCAGGCAACGAGGATTGTATACCATTTGGGCCACCGAAGCATTCTGCGTTATCAAATACAAATAAACAGTGTAAATACGCAAGTGTTTTATAACATTTTGCAGGCAAATGCGTAAAGGTTTCGTCTTTCCAGCCTTCAATTTTTAATTTTCGAGACAAATCCCTAAATGATTCCTGTAAGCATTTTCCTTCACAGTTAATCCAAATGATATGTTCATATTCACTTGAATAATGATGAGCAAACCAGGTCGCCATTGTTGTTTTGCCAAGTCCTCCTAAGCCACAAAGTGCGACCATGTGACAAATGTTTTCCCCGTTATGATTATCACTGTTCAATAGTATTTCGCGTAAATGTTCAACAATCAATTTATTCTCTAATTTTCTTTCACAAAATGAATTGACTAGTTTCTTCTCTTCGGGCCACCATTTATCAGGAAATGATTTCCGAATTTGTTTGTTTAATAAAGGCTCACTAATCTTTCCCTCAATTATATCGGCGCAGTATTCATTGTTAGTTCGTCTTAAAATATCCAGTAGGTCTTGATTATTGTCTAAATCCTTCTTTAGCAATAACAACCATAATTCAGTTCCTTGTGCAAATTTTGTATTCTTTGGGAGTTGCTGCATTACAAAATGGTTTAATTTAACTAAAATAGGAATTAAGGATGAATATTAATAAATCACTGCTACTTACAATCTCGTCTCTCTCGTCTACGGAAATGATCCTTTGGTGAACAAGGTGAAACAAAACATCACCAATGGTACTAGCTACATTTTCCGAAAGAATAACAAGATGTTTTTGAATAATTCCCATTATATTTTAATGAAAGTATACGATGCACAGCAGATATATGACTACTATAGCTATGTGTGTACCAGAATGGTTTTTGTTCATACACATAGCAAAACAGAAACAGCACTCTTATCTTACTCTTGTTTGAGAAGTAAAATTGTTTGATTGATGATGCATCAATCGTTGAACCCAGTTATTGTTTGTGGTGACTGTAGAAAACATTTTTACATTTATGATAATATTGGCCTGCACATTGTCCTCCCGCCCTGTATGAATCTGAGTGGGAGGTAGGATATTAGTCTATAGGTATACAGTTTAAATGAGAGAATATAAATAGGTTCTACGCATATGCAGCGAGTTAAATAATCGGTGATAATACTTAATACGAATTGATAGTGTTAACCTAGTTAATTACGGACTGCAATGATTCGGTTATATGTTAACTATGATACAATGACTAAAGGACTCACATTCACATTGTATGATCTACTTGGATCTGTTTCTTTTATTCCGTTCCGAAATAAATAACCTGCGTAACTCCCACTTCCACATGTACAAAAATGAGGGTTCATAGGTAATTGTACCATACCTTAATTCGTAAGTCAAGTCTATGATTTTCAAAAATTCCATGCGGTAAAATAATTTGAACATAACTTGCCGCAGTACGCTATATAAGCTTACCAATATGGACCATTAGCTATCGTGAGATCCACGGAGATATTATTAGATCCACATAACGGTAAACGTTTTTTACGCCAATAAAATCCCCAAAAATAGTGATAAATATACATATTGTAGATGATATTTATAAATAATTGTAAAATAATTGCAGTTAAGTGTATACCAAATGTCTAAGCATAATATTATAACATAATTATGTTACATTTTATATTTAAAAAATTCTGTTTCAGCATTAAATTTTCTCACTTTAGTGTTATCGATAAAATATACATTTCGCTTTCCTTCTTAATAGTCTTAATTAGATAAGTTCATTGTCTTTTCAGTACCAAACCTTCTAATGAAATAAATCCATGCAATTTCCTATATAACTTAATAATACGAGTTAGGAGTTTTACGGCAAGTTTCTTAATGATATATTATGGAATAGCTTGCAATATTGAAAGTGAGTTTAATGGTTTTCGATTACTCATTTTAATTACAGCAGGTGTATTACTAAAGTAACAATTAAATAATTAAGGTACTATTGATAAATAATAAGTGAATGAGGTATACAATTTATTGTTTTTGTTATATGGTATAGGTTAATTGGAGCTTCTCATATAGCATTTTAGTAATTGGGCAATTATTGTACATGCATGGTTCTCAAGTTTAAATCCCAGTATTTAATGCCTGGTTATTTAGTTAATTTAAATAATAATATGGAATTCACTTCTACTCGGTTATAATATGCTAAAAATAAGTCTTGTATCGTTCAATAATTTCCCAGTTCTATTTACCTTCCATATTATTCTTCATGAAGGTTATAATGCATAACAGGAAAGCAAAGTTTGCCTGATTACATCTGCTAAATGGTATAGGTATTCTATCCAGCATATGAAAATAGGTGTTTATAATGCATTATGATTGTGAATCCCATCTTATTGATTTTTTCCACTTAGTGCCATAAAATTTCTCAAAATATACAAAGGTTTCCATTTTGGCTATCACTAAAGTTTATTTTCACATTATTTTCATAATGTAATAGCGTAATGTATAAGTATTTCATGTACGTATATGATATAACTGAGCCATTATATTGTTATACAATATTATACTATCTGTAAATCTAATAAAAGTAATGTTCCACGGACAGGAGAATAGCTACGGATAGGGATTACCTGCTGGGTATGAATATTTTCAGTGTAGAAACTTTTGGATAGGAATAGCCCGGCACCCATATAATTTTGGAACACGCTTCTAGCATGTTATTAATTTCAGGTAATTCGTGGAGAATTAAACGATATTCTGCTTCCTGTAGTGAAAAAATATTGAAAATTCAATTTTGAAAAAATTGCCTTTGGAATCGCTATTCCAAATAATTATACATGGCTGGGTAATATTTATGGAAACTGATGAATTCATTCGTCAACTCCTTTATATTGTGGTTAAATGGTCAATTTAAATCCTACTTATTATGTACTATGTACATAAAAAGTGGTTTTGTATCTCTACAAAACTTACAACTTGCATTGTAGTAAAGCAGTAAGGAAATGGAAGGGAAAGGGAAAAAAGGCCGTTCGTCTAAGCCTACAGTAGCATTATTTTTAATCCACTTTTCTTCATGTTAGGTGAAAAGTATTTTTTGTGTCCATATTTTACCCCAACAACTTCTGGTATTAAAATATCAATTTATTTCAAAGATTTTATGTTTTTTCCCTTAAAAGTGAAGTAATACTAATTTCATTACCAAAATGCTGCAAAATAAAAGTGTAACAGAACCTATTACTTGAGTAAAGCTTACACAAGTCACATGCCTATAAACGGCAATTACCTGTCGACAATTACCGTTCCAGGACTGGGATGTCTGATTGTACAAATATAACGTTAATTTATACGGAAATGTATTTGCACAAACTACTTATAATTGAACAATTATATTGTGCTCCGTTGAATCTACATACTAAGCAACTGCGTTTCTTGCTTTTAATGCAAAGAAGCATTCGAAAACATATTTAGTTAAAAATATGTTTCCGAATGTGTTTTTTGCTTACAAACGTGCACTCAGAATGAAAGTTCACTTAACTAGAATTTTGAAAGTAAAAATTAATTCCCATTCAGAATTGATCAAAATGTTTTTAGATTTTTTCTCAAATACAAAACTACTAAAAGTAACTGTGGCATCATTCCACAAGCAGATGCACAAGTTCACAAATCTGACATACGAAAGTGTAATAACTGGCTACAGTGAATTATACACTTTAATGTCTATTTTGCATATCATCCCTTATAATTGGGATGCAAATAAATTACGTTTCTCCGAGAAAGACAACTTATTTTACAGCAATTGTGTCGTATACTTTTCCTGGTTTCACTTCCTTGTTATATGGATAAAGTTGTATTTCTCAATTTATTCGGATTCCAAAATGGAAGAGTTGTTTTTCCACACAATGTGGGCAATAATACATACATTTAGTGCAATGGAGCGAATGACCAGCATTTTATATGCTACTGAAATGATGCATTTTACCAATCATCTGATACTATTTTGCCAACGATATAAAAGTAATAATACGAATACACATTTTAAGTGTTTTTATTAGCAAATGAAAGATACGCAGTTTGTTGATAATTTCAAATGTTTTTATATGTAAATAATTTAGCGGAAAGTAAAAATACAAAACCAAATGAAGAAGGATCCACAATTTCAGAAATTCTTTTAAGCTGTATAATACATGGTCTGGCACTCTGTTGCATAATTACGTCTGTATTCAATATCGTGCTCTTTTTTATCTTTCCAACTGCTCGCTATTATATTTTTAATTTCTTAATTGCAAATTTCAAAGGGAGGAACATCGCTTACATACTTCTGTTATTATTGACATGCATTATGGAAACTCTTGTATTAGTTTGGTTTTGTGGAATGGCACTCTTTTACACACAAATGTGTTTGGTATATTTAAACTGCTGTCACCAATACTTAAAGTTTTTAATGTAATTTATTACAACTAACAAAATATTATACCCCTTATACACACACCATGTTGACTTATAGTATATTTAAAATATCTACTTAATTAACTAACTTTTTATTTCTATTAATCTTTTTTTACTTTTGTTGTGTTTCATTTAGATCAATCAAGAAAGCCTCTGATCCTGAAATATTGTGTAAAAAATACAGAACTCTACAAATTCTGCAAAACAGATTCAACGAAATTTTTTCTCCAATGTTCATGCCAATTATCAAAATTGCGACAATGTGCTCAGGAATATTAACTAGTTTTTCTATCATAGCCTTCCATAGTAAATTAAATACAATTTTATTAATTTTGTTCTGCATGTTCAGTTTAGGGGCACATATTTTAGTAACATATTTGTCCCACATTACTGGAGCGCTTAATTACGCCTCTTCATTCTTTTCTCGACGGGAAATAGGAATGGACAAAACATTAGTAATAGCATGCAGATCAAATAAACCATTAAAAGTTAATGTGGCTTGTTTCTATGCATTTGAAAAGTTTACTGTAGTTCAAGTTTTCAGTATTCTTGTAATTGGCACTGCCAGATTGTCAATCTTAGCTAAAAATTACTACAGCTAGAAATTACGTGTAAGTACTACCTACTTATTATTCTGTAATAGGGAGGGTACCTGTTGTTCTTAAGTTTAGATTCTTTTTCCACAAAGAAATGTAAAACAAATAAACATATATTCTACATGGAGAACTAAAAGTTTGAAGGTTCCCCATAATAAATCCTCTTTTTCCAATTATTGCTGATTTATATCATGGGATTAAAATGAGATAGAATGAAATAATTGTATACATATCATCGAAGGATTTCAATTCATAATAAAACATAGCAAGTAAGTGCATAATAGATTGACTCGGTCTGTCATCTAGTGGCATGATTGTTAGTGACGTAC